>OX393568.1:7579738-7647238 GCA_947652115.1 Blastomussa wellsi | reverse complement strand
GTACACTATCCAGTTTAAATAGAAAATCACCAGATCAAAATCGTGAAGTTCCAATAAAACAGGACTGAGTCTCTACCTATCGCTGAGAGAACACGATTGCGATCTCCAAGCTCTTTGAATGGATATATGACATTTGGTATATTATCCGACACGTGCTTCAGTAGTAAAGACTACAGCAAAACAATGCAACTACCCTAGAACCGTACTCTTCTCCTATTTTTAATTTGTTCAATACTTACTTGGTGGAGAGTAATTCACTTGAGTGTAGGTTGCTGTAAATCCAACATACGACTTGGATCCGCTATCATCAGACACAAAGAGTACTTTCAAGCTTTCACGAGTTGAATAATATAGTTTAGTCTCAAAGGGTGTTCCACATATTCTTTCATTCCCATTCGGATCAGCAGAGAAGCCATTTTCAACTTGCAGATAATCACACATGCACTCGTACGGGCTACTAACTCCGCAATATTCGATGTTGAGGTTGTTGGCAATTTCAAGCTTAACCCGGTTTCCTTGGTGTGCTGTGATTCGCCAGCTACAGGTCTGATTATCTGGATACTTTCTGGGGTAAAAAGGACTGGTAATAACACCTGGTGATTCAGTGATGTTGATACTTCGAGGACACACTGAAATAAGTAAAGAAATCAATTTCATTTTAAGAATATTACTGGTTCCGAGGCAAACAGCTAATTTTGTTTCCTAAGACTCTTAATATTTCCCGAGGCTGGGCCGAAGGAAACATTACGATTCGAGGGAAACAAAATTCGTTATATAGCACAACGAGGGGTTGACTGGCTGAGTTCTGCATATGGTCTCCTGAATTGTAAGACCCGCCGCGTAGGGAATGATTGTCGAGACAACACTATGATTTACACTTGATAGATACAGACTTACATAGCTCTTCATCTATCGCCTCGTAAGATGCATTAAATCCCGAGTACACATTGCTGAGAGATCGCAGGTTCACTAGGATGGAATTCCCCACAGAGTATACTGGTTTAGGAAGCCGCTGACCACAGATCTTGAATTCTTGATCTCGATCATCTGAAGCAACATTAGTGATAAATACACGGCTCCCTGGTGGCTCTCCTCTACACGCCGAACCTTGGTCTGGTTCCAAAGTGAAGTTGAAGAACGTAACTTTAATGATGCGTCCAGTGGCTACTGTGATATTCCAGGTACAATTGCTGTTTGCAGGAAAGTTGTTTGGAAAATTAGGGCTTGTAAAGAATCCACTAGATCCATTAAGAAAGTCTCCAGGGGAAACACATGCTGCAAGGAAAATAAACATTTGCAGAAAATACTATCTACGGTACAATAATTTATTGCTGTTTGCAGGAACGTTGTTTTGAAAATTAGGGTTTGTAAAGAATCCACTAGACCACCAAGAAAGAGTCCAGGTGAAACTCATGCTTCGAGGCAGTTTATTGGCCGTATGTGCGGAGTGGAAGCCGCCCAGTTATAGGCCCTGATTCTCTGCCAAGGGAAAATACTTTGATTATAACCCCATCCCAGGATGCAGTCCGTGCCCATTTTTGACGTACCAATGTCATTATAGAGTATGACGTACAGTTTGACCGAAATGGGAATAGGCAACGAATAAGTTTGGAAGAGAGATCTTATCAAAACCCCTCATCAGAGTGCAATTATCACAGTAGTATCCTCATCGGGGCCTTGAAATGTTTTCCTTGCAAACTCATCTAGATCTCCACACAGCTTTTTATGATGCCGGCTGTAAGCGCCTACCAGTCCGGATAAAAAGCTCTCCCAGTTTAAAATTAGCTGCAAAGTTGTTTAAGCCCAGCGTTTATATTCTTCATTTTACCTTTTATCTAGGTAAAGCCATATAAATATTTCAGTCCAGTTTTACTTTTGTACGCGCTCTGATTGGCTAAATCACGTGACCCTTATTGACTGAGTGGGTGGGTCAGTAGGAAAATATTTCTCTGTAGGTCCTGACTGAGCGCAGCATGGCCAATATAAATTAAAATGACCAATATTTCCCAGTCTGGTCAGACGATAAGTTTTAAATCTTCACGTTGAGATATTGCTCAGGAAAAACTCCGTTTCCGATGAAAACGAGATATATTTTCCATTGTTTTAGAAGCGTGACCGATTGGCGGAAATTTTCAGGGAAAGCATACAGCATGTTATACTTTCGATCTAGAGATTTTAAAAATATTCTATCGACTAGTTTTTACATAGATGCTCCTATCAAAAACGTTCCTTCTACGAGAAAAATGTGAATATGAAAGATATTACTTTTGAGTTCGCAGAGAGAAATCTAGTGAAGCAAACTAGATGAAACCTTTCAGGAAAGTTGTTCTATGCCAAAGGTATAACACATGGAAAGGACAGTGTTTCAATCTGCAGGAAGTGGCTGGAATAAACGAACTAACAGATACTGAAATGAACTTTTAAATTTTTACTGCAAAATATTCAACTCGCTTTTTTCAAAAACGCTCTCATAGAATATTTTCAAACTTTGCAGTGTTGAAGACCTACATGTATACAACAAGGGACGTTGATTCGTTTTAAAAGTTTAGGTCTCGATATCGAAGAAAATGTCGATTTTCAGAAACCATGACGTCATCGTTTCGTTGCTACGGTAACACCCATACCAATGAAATCTACATTTTTGGAAACAATATTCAATCTCTAGTAAATGTGCCAAAAATCTTGCCTGAGCGACCCAAGACAGTGAAGTATTAGCCTTTTCAAGTTGGATTGGTGTGGTTCTGAAAAACTGAGATGAGCCACCTTAATTTGTTTTGTAACGCTCCAAAGCGGTTCTGTGATTGGCCAGCATATCGCGAGAACAATAAGAAATTATGTTTGTAAAAGAAATTATGTGCTTTTAAAAATTTTATAACTAACCAAGCATTTATTGGAAATCAGCACGTTTACTAGTTTGATGCGTTAGGTAGTTGTTTCCTTGCTATACTACGAAACCACGACGGCGACGTCAACGAGGACGCCGCCAAACAAAAGATTTAATGAGCAGAACAATAGCTCTGCACGTGCGTTATCCATCTTTGTACATTTCTTTGTCGTCCCCTGAAAAACGACGACGTGAAATGATTAAATTCTGCGTGGTGTGAAGAACGTGAACCACAGCGGCGAGTTTTTCAGGTTTCCAGTTTGAATTAAATAAGCGCATTAAAATCGAAGTAAAAATAAGCGCTGATACTGATAATCACACTAACCAAATTTTGATAGTTGCGAGATACTTCCGTAAAATTTAAATGCATTTTTGGTGGACGTTGTCGTCGGCGTCGCCGTCGTGCTTTCGTAAGGTCCCTATTGATAACCCCATTCCCAAAGAGCAAGAAGAGACAAGCCGGTCTTTTGTACTTACGATCAGCCGCAGCCGCAGTGAAGAAGGAAACTGCAAGAAATAAAAAACACGTATGTAAATAACAAGTACAAAGTCTTATTTCTTTGTAGAACGATTTTTAGAGAGCGCTCGACTTTAAAGGAGAGTTCGATATTATCACAAAAGATTTTCCAGGCTTCACATGTGAATAATAAATTAGAGAATCCCAAGCTCCAGCGACGAACTGTACATCTGAAGCCTGGAGCATCTTTTGTACTAATAATTAACAAGTGTGTCTGCTTCTAAGTCACTCGACCAGAAGAGTTTCAAACCCAAAAACGACGTTTATTCACAGGTAAGATACTTGCTCTACACATGTAGGTTCCTGAATAAACTGAATTACCCGAGATAACAATCTGTGTGAAGGAAACGGACTGAAATAAGCTTACGTTCTAAGCACATAGCTAAAAATGACTTACAACATTTACTGGAAAGTTCAATGAACAGTTTCTTACCGTTTAGGCCTTTTACAACACATGACACAGTCCGATGGAAAACGATTTCCTTCACGAATTACATATCTATATGAGCACCACGCGATGCGAAAACAAAATGGCGGTAAGTGAAATAGGCGAGCGGTCGCTAAGCTTTTGCGTAGATAACCGCTGGCTGCAAACTGGCTTAGCTGCAGCCACATGGCTCCCCTAATTGTTTTGTGACAATTACTTAAACCTTAACAAAATTCATCAACAGTCTCTTATAAAAAAAAAGAATGTCCATGTCCATTGATCACTTAGTTTCTTTTACTGAGCATCTGGCTCCTCGATGGGGAATTCCCCGGTTTCTGTATTTGGAACTATGACTCATCACACGGTAATAGCAGGACCAATTTGTGGATTGGTCTGTCCAAGAGCGAAGGAGGCTTCTGTCGTTTCCCTTGGTTACAACGTAGTTGTCTCACTGGGCCACGTCGGCTGAGGAAACGACTCAGGGCATTGATGAAGGAGGAGGTGTTCAAGGAGTTGGCCGTCTCCAAATGTACACTTCTGCTTGCCATGCAGGTAAATATGACTCCATAACGCTTTACTTCACTTCTTCTTTCTTTGATAAGAAAGGACCCGAAGAAGTCGACAGCACAGTACGAGAACGGTGGCGAAGACTCAACTCGGTCAATAGGCAAGTCTGCCATCTTCTGAGATTGCAGGGGACGACGCAACTTTCTGCAGGTTACACACTGTGAAATACAGTTGGACACAGCTGAAGAACCACCGACTACCCAATAACCTCTCTGACGTAATTCATTTTGGGTGATTCCCCTTCCCATGTGGTTCGCCTTGGCATGATAGAACTTGATTAACAAATCAGTAATTGGACTCTTCCGTGGAAGTATTACTGGATGCTTTGTTGCAACTGGAAGATCGGCTCGTTTGATGCGACCACCTATTCGGATAAGGCCATCGTCATCTAGGAATGGATCTAGACGGTACAAACAACTGGACATCTTGATAGTTTGATTTCTCTGTCTTGCTGACTCTCTGGTTGAAACTTCTCCAACCACTTTAAGCTTCTCTAGAACTTGGACTTCTTCATGGAAATGTTCTCGTTGAACAATCTTTAGGACTTCCTTTTCAGCAAACTGGAACTCTGTAAACGAAACAGCTGCTTTTGGCAAGGGTCTGGCACACTTTGCTCTTGCTTGTTCGCTCAACTTAACTTTTCTGTTTGCCAGTTTGGACTTGAGTTGCAGGCATAAAGCAACAACCTTCAGAAGACGCCACCAGCTTGATACATGTGCTAAGCGGTCCGACTTGAATGAATCAGGGCAGTAAGTAGCTGTACTTTCTACACTAGTCATGAAGACATTTCCCTTCTTTACTTCTGGATCATCCTCTTCAACTTGAATCTCTTTCTTCTTTGGAGGCTGGAAGGCTCCCTCTTTCCAAAGAAACTCTGGCCCCATTAACCACCTGGAACCTTGCAACAACTGTGAAGCGGTAAGACCACGAGATGCATGATCCGCGGGATTGCTCTCTGTGTCAACATACAGCCAAGAACTTGGGTTTGTGAGATCACGGATCTGCTGTACACGGTTAGCTACATACACATGAAATCTCCTAGCTTCATTGTTGACATAACCAAGAACGATTTTACTATCCGTCCAGAAATACTCTTTGACATCTGTGTAGGGGAGTTCTTCACGCAGAAACTCACTCATCTTGGCTGAAACGGTGGCTGCGGCTAACTCTAGCCTTGGTACAGTGAACTGCTTTATCGGGGCAACTCGAGCTTTGCCAATGACAAATGAACAGTAAGCTTTATCTTCCTCATTAACAAGGCGGAGAAATGAACACTGTCCATAACCCTCTAGGCTTGCATCTGAGAAATGATGCAACTCACACTCCTGAATCTGTCCAAATTCCTCTGGCTTAAAGCATCTCTGAATTTCCAACTGTTCTAAGTTTACAACATCGTTACGCCACTTCTCCCACTCGGGACGCAGAATCTCTGGAATTGGGCTGTCCCAATCAAGCTTGTCTCGACACATTTGCTGAAGAATTTGTTTTCCCTTTAATGTCACTGGTGCTACGTAGCCACTGGGATCATAAATGGAACTTACTGTTGAAAGTATGCCCCGGCGTGTAAAGGGACGATCATGCATTTCAATACGAAATTGGAAACTGTCATTCTCCACACACCATATCACTCCTAAGGCACGCTCCAAGGGAAGTGGGTCAACCTTTAAATACAACTCTTTCACACCCTTAGCACGTTCTTCAATTGGGATTGCTTCGAGAACTTCTCTCTTGTTTGACATGATCTTGTGGAGCTTAAGTCCTGCCTTAGCGCAGATGCCTTGACTTGCTTTTATTAAGGTGACAGCTTCCTCCACAGTGGGAACCGATTTGAGCCCATCATCCACATAGAAATCTCTTCGTATGAACTCAGCGGCCTCCTTACCAAACTCATCTTCACCATCGTCTGCTGCCTTCTTTGAGACCGAAATTTGCACATCCAGGTGAGCTACCAGCACCAAAGAGATGCACCTTCATTCTGTACTCAACAACTTCTTTAGTTGGATCTCCGTCTTCCCACCACAGGAACCTTAATAAATCTCAAAGATCGAAACCAGAAACCGCGCATGAAAAGCCTCTGGCGCCCAGGGCAGCAAACGAACAGAACGATAATGGGAAAGCAAAAAACCTTCAAAAGCATATTTAAATTTTAAAAAGATTATTCTTCTCTGACCAGATGGCTACAATTTTTTACAGATTTTCACTGGAAATAGGCAATTTCCTTCGCGCGGTATGCCAACCGATAAGTGACGTACTAGGAAGAACATCGAGAAAGTACTTTAGATTTGCCCTACCCCCACCCCCCGGGGCAAGATCTAAACCGCTTAAAACAATTCCCCAACCTCGGGTCGACAAGGCTGGACTTGTCCCGGGGATTGTCCGGGGGGGGGGGGTTGGTTACAGGTTAAAATGAACCACGCATAACGAAAAACGCATGCTTACAATTCTTACAGTCTTTCCCGTAAAACCGTCAACACCAGAAATGTTTATGGAATGTTATTGTGTTACAAAGAAAAAGCCAATCAGGTGTGAGAAAACTAAACCGCAAACAGCAACGGTCATTAGTTTGTGGTTTTGAGGTTTGTTCGCGTGTCCTGAACTTTGCTGCGATTGGTCACTACACAATAAACATTCCAGAATTTTTTTCTGGTGTTCACGGTTTTACGGGAAAGACTGTAAGATTGATGTATAGTTTGACCTGATACTGCAAACTGGGAATAAGACCGTAAGTGTCTTGCGGAAAACTCAGTTTTCTGTTTTAGTTCACGTGACATAGGGCGTGTCTCGATGATGTTATCAACCCGTTTAATTTGCTCCCACACTCATAGTTGCTGCCGGAGCATTAGCGTAGGCAGCACACATATTCTTGAAAGGATTCGAGAAGTTTGGTACGTTCGATGGTTTCGGATCGAGAAACAGCCTATCAGCAACCCCTTTAAAATGCTAGCCAGCAGCCAATCAGCAGTTCCCTTATAATCGATGAAACTCACATGTTCTCTGCCATTTTCCCTCTCGTGTTTCACAAGAAAGCGAAAGCGATCTATCTATTCAGGTGAGTTTTGCAGCTTTTTCGTTCTCTTTGATCGCGTTCGCCGATCTCCTTTGATTACTTCTATTCGAGGAAGCATTCATCAAGGTCGCCTTCAGTGAGCATTCAAGAGGCCGACAGTGTGCATTTTTTATGACACTTTCAGCTTTTCAATCGATCGGATTCGGTCGATTCTTGGACGCAAACAAATATCGACGCTATCTTATTTCATGGAGATCGCATGTACTTTAATGCATGCTGGTACCTGATACGGACACTCTTTCAATATAAAACGAGTTGCCGAAGGTGGCAATTACTCATGTTGTGGCGAAAGGCCATTTTGCTCACTGAGACAGGTTTTAATTAATGCCTTTTCGGATAGTCCAAATGCAATGTTAGTTCTTAATGGTTACGTGATGCTGTTATAAAACAATCAGATTCCTATTATTTAATTGATTCACATGCAAGAAATTGCCTGGGAACGACGACGGAGTCGCGCAACATGGCGGCCATAAATAGCCATGCCTTGTCAACACCTTTTCAGCCTTATCAGCTTACATCTTTGTTATAGGGCATCCATGTTATGGTCAATTGACAGCTGTCAGATCGAGGTATCCGCTCACCAGTACCATATAACCAGATCGCGGGCTCAGGTTAGAACTCATCGAGGTAACGTGTTTTTTTGAAGTTGACCGCTGACTAGGCAATGGTTTTCTTCATTGATCGCGGGCTCAGGTCCCATTTTTTCTTCTCGCAGCATTTTTTAACTTTTTATGGTCATTTTTAGCGGAAATTCTGCAATTCGACTTGACGTTTTTAATTATTATTTATTTCAGAGAAATTATTAAGAACCAGCAAAAATACGGAGCTCCGCGTTTAGGCTTGGCTAAATCTATATATTAAAGTTTACTGAACTAGATGGATTTCAAAATCATCTTTAAACTTTCGTGTGTTGTCTGAATGTAAGCTTAGTTGAGATTATATCTGTCCATGTTTTTGAAGTTATTGGTTTCTCGTATTTTGTTAAAATTAGTTCAAAAATTGAACTATAAAGTCATAAAAAGAACTTAATTTGTGTATCAATACTATCAGAACCCTAATTTGGACAATACCTGATTATGTCTTCAACTTCAATTCGTCTAGGTTGATCACCTAGGCTACATTTATCGTGAACTTCAAACGACAGCCAAGTAATTAAGCTTTTGGAAGTAGACAGATGTTTACGCACGAAATCCTGTATTCCAGAATGGGAACCGAAAATGGTATACGGCTGAACAAAACTTTTGACAATAGCGATCTTTCATGTTTCAAATCTTTTGATACAAACGCACATACTATTGCTTAACCTTACTAGAGTAGAGAGGCCGCACGCAACTTCTCCTTGAGAACTACTAGTCTACTGTCTGAATTTAGTTTCATAAAAGCAATGCTAAGTCAAGTTACAGCCGATTGAATTTTCCCTAGCAACGACCCAAAAAGATACTGTTCAGAGCCCTTAACATTGCGTGACAGCAGTGCAGTGCAGTGCAGTCTCGATGTATGTATTTCAGTTTTCCAAAAACTTCAATTTGTCATAAAGTTAAAGTTTCTTTTATCCATTTCGTAAGAATTTGGCGGACAAGTTCACTGTTTCCATAAGGTTAGATGTTCGGACACAACAAACAATGCTTGTAGTTTAATTACACTAAGTTATTCAAATACACGCAGGGAACTAATTCGCAATATCGAACATCGAAAAGTCTGTCTTTGTGTTTTTGATTGTCTACTTGGAAGTGCATGTGCGCCTTTTAACAACTATTTTACAAGGGTTAGTCATTGTGTCAATACAAGGAATAGATTTTCGGAGTTTTTCGTTTTTAGGAGCCTCAGTTTTTAACAGTTTACCGTCGGACATAAGAAATCTGAACTCCCGGCTTTTATTTAGGCAAAAGACCAACGAACATTTTTATTTGTAATTTTTATTCGTAAGCTTTTATATGTTTTATATGAAGCTTTGCCTTTTCAATCTTTTGTATTTGTATTTTTACCTTTTTAAATTTTTAAATATCTTACAGGACCCCTGTGATAACAGTACGTTCTAGTACTGATGGGCTAATCCTGTTTAAAGATTCGTTTTATTATTATTGTTATTATTATTATTATTATTATTATTATTATTATTATTATTATTATTATTATTATTATTTCCGTATGACCATTCGATCCTGTACAAAGTACAACGCTCACTGTAGTTTTGCATAATTACGTTTCCGTGTTTGCGGCTTGTATTCTGTACTGAACGTACAAACATTTACATAAACACTTTTCCTAATGCTTTTACTTCTGAAATGGCTAAAAATCCCGAGATAATTAAAAAATTTTTGACAAACACGATCATACGTTTACGTCACGCACCGCCATAACTCTGAAATTCAAATTGCGCTGGTTTCCAAACTAAGCATGCTATTGAGCTGAAAAGTTGTAAGCAGACAAATAATTAGCACCTCTTCTGCCTGATGAGGATAAAATCTTTGGTGGCTCTTTAATTTTGGATTTTAGAATTTCATGACGTCACGTGCAAGCCAAGTCAAGCACATATTGTAAGTCTGGCCTTTATTAAATGTAAATACATATATATCAAACTGTTCCAAAGAACCGATATTTTACGTAGTACAGATATCTATACCAGTAATCAAGTGCCACTGATCAAGAGGGTCGATCAAATATATCTGTATAAAAGTTGCTCGCATAAAGTTGATGCAACAGTATGGTTGCGTTTTACATAATAGCACCGTTTACTGTAGATAATCGACTGTACGTTCGTTGTCTCTATTATTGACATTTTTACTGCACGCCTACAGAAGAGCCAGTCTGTTAGCAAGCAGCTGGTTGCTGGCTAAGCTTCCTAGAGGCTTCAATGGCGGAGGAACGTCGATTAAAGTTATTAACAAACAGCATTTGCAGCTCGATGAACGTCGATACATTGACCATTGACTATGTTTAAAACCTGGCCACAAACCGAGTACAAAGCAATGAAGCAGCCTCTTTCAGAATAACGAAATGAGCTTTTACCAAGTGGTAAACAAAGCGTGAATTTAAAGAACAATAAAATTGAAGTGTTAACCATCGGAGTATTATATGCAAGACTGAAATCGCTTAATAGCAAGAGTAGCACAATCAAAAATTAAATTTTTAAAAATAATAAAATAACTGATTTGCAATTTAAATACACAGCCAATAAACTTATGACATTGCCATTCATGTATTAAAGTGACGGTTAAAGCTCCCACTATTAAAACGTATTTCAGGCTCACCAAAAACAATAACGTCAATCCAAGACGAAGTCATGTATAGATCTTTGTATCGCTGCCTGCCACTCGGTCAGGTTTTCTTCTTTTGCTGTTGAGAAATCCAGACAAAAAACGAAAGAGATGAAAGCGGATGCCTTCGTAACGCTTCTGGGGATGATTGAGTAACAAGGAAAGTTTTAGCCTGCCACGCAGTAGCTGCGAACACAGACGGATTTCCGGATTTTGTTTCACGCCGCCTTTTAGGGGATGGTAGTTGTGACGTCAGTGGTGTAAGGCGGATTGCGTGACCAATAAATGCCAAAACATGGGGGACCTTGTGAGGTTTGCCCTTAAACCTCAGAAGGTAAACTCGCCTAAAATGTCTTTAAATCGACCCCAGGACCACAGAGACATCATATACCATTGCCTCTAAACCAATCAAAACCAAGGAAATGCAGTATGCCATGGCTTGTTTTTAATAAATACCATTGACCTACAAATATGGTACGTGTACGCGTAAAAGAATACATTTTTCGCAATGTTTGTGCAATATATTTTGGGCGTTTTCAATAAAACAATTATTCCACTCGCTCTTGTTGGATATGAGATGGTTATGGCCAACTCGGCGCTACTCGCCTCATTGGCTATCTACCATCTCATATCCAACGTGCGCTCGTGGAATAATTGTTAAATATACTGTTCAATCAGCCTTACGTTTTATCTTCGTTCATAATTTAGTTATTGCTGATTAGATCCTTTACAGTAGAGGATCGAGTACTTCTGTTTTATGATGGCGGGCCTTGCACATTTACTCTCATTTTGAAGGCATGTACTAAAAACAGGAACACCGGAACACCACAAAACACGGAACACCGGACAACCCCGGAAAAACCCAGAACACCAGAAATACCGTCAAATGCCAATAAATTTCTAATATAAGATAATAAATAAAATTCTTGTTCCGGGGTGTTCCGGCGTTCCGTGTTTCGGGGTGTTCCAGTGTTCCATGTTTCTGGAGTGGTTTTAGTACATGCCGATTACCTGCGACTTTCGCACATAACTAGTATCCTGCTTACATCAGCCATTAATTACGTCATTCCTTACTGGTGCACCCCTCCTAAGAAAAATCCTGGATCCGTTCCTGTCGAGTTTGAACCCTCCACAAACCTTTTCCTGGTAGCTGGAAGCATTTTCTTGCTTTAACAAGCAAACATCTCAGACGACATGTATTTCATTTGGTTGTTAATAGACCAATTTCGATATTTTAAAATTCGACCTAAAACAATAGACCTCAGTACGAGGCTCCGGGGTATAAATTATAGAGTTTGTGGGATTTATTCCCCGGAGCCTCGCAGTGATGTCTATTGTTTTAGGCTGAATATTAAAATATCGAAATTGGTCTATTAGCCTATATTGTTATAATTCCCATTGGGGTGTGGTGCACCTCTGTATACCATTCTTTGTGAATATCGCACCACTTGACGCCGACCAGTTTTCTCGAGCCTATTTTTCTTGATTTTACTGCACGGCTAGTTTGTATCGGTATGTTTTTTCTTTATTCCCTAAGTTGTACCCAAATTTTGGGCAACTCACAGTTTTTGGGCAACAAGAGAAACTTGGGAGAATTTTTTGGACAAATCGTTCACTGCGCCCCCAACTACAACCCCCACCCCCCACCCCCGGGACTCCCTCTGGCAAAAAATTGCCAGTACGCTTATGGTTGTACCTCTTAGTTGGTTTTCAATGTTTTTACTGTGGCTTTTCTTTTCTAATTTGCATTTATAACTGAATTGTATTTGTTGCAATGAACAGTATCTTACATTTCGCATGTCAGAACACCGAATGTTACTTTATTGTATTTGATGTAATGAACTGTAACTTGTGTCACATGAATCAGTGAACTGTACCGTTGTAATAAACTCGATTACTGGCGTCCCCCTCCATATTCCGTTGTCTTGTTTGCTTTCATAATTACAACAGAAATATTTTCTATTCAGCTGAGGTCACTTTTTGATACACTTTCACTCTCATTAGTCATGCAGTTTCCCTGGTGATTGTAAAGCGTAAAAGGAGGCAGTGCTAAACATGGGTACGGATTATTGATTTCACTTTTACAGCGTCATATGTCCTCTAAAAATCTGTCTTTTCATCAATGTTTTTACACAGTCTCTGCGAATTTTTGAGAATTTACATTCGGATTATATTTTTTTCTTAAAAATATCGAAGATCCGGTCCCAGGATTCGTTATAGTAGAATTAGAAAAGCGTTAGCTGCTAAGACGTATTAATAAGTATAAACTTTCGACAGCCAGTCTGCTGTCTTCGACGGATAAAAATTAATGATGAAGTGAAACGTGAAAAAATGTTGCAGTAAATAAAGCGAGAAATACACATGAATTAACTACTAAATTAAAAGAAATGTTCTAAAGAATGTAATAACTGTTAAAATTAATGTTTCTTTTAAAGAATGTTAAACTCCTTTGGCAGTGGGCATAAGTTATGGTCGGCTTCATTAGTTTTGATAAGAAAATTAACCAGAGGATGTTAACCGAAAACACGCTCCCCAGCGGGGAATCGAACCCCGGTCTCCTGCGTGACAAGCGGGGATACTCACCACTATACTACCGAAGGAATTGGGCCCTTACTCCGTGTACCGTATGGAAATGTTAGACATTGTTTCACGTTTGTTCTTGATTATTTGCAGTTTGGGCAGCATTGTTTCTCGTCTTTTCTCCTTTTGTTTTACGTCATATGTGTCCGTTCCACGAAGAATTTGAGCCGGGAATTGCCAAAATTAGACATTTTATTATCTAAATATAAATTAGTCTCTTTGCAACACCTGGCCGAAACAAGAATTCCAAATAATATTTGAAAACTAGGTGGGAGGTAAGAACTATAATGTAAATTTCTCGAAGGCAGCTGATGCCAAATTTTTGAGTGAATGTAAATACAATATAATGGCTGACTTCGAGAAGGGTTAAGCGATAAATTTTTGAAATTTCTCAGTCGAGTACGATCTGTCTTAGTGACCCCGGGAAATGTGTCGTACTCGTGGCTGATGTAAAACGGCTGCGGAATTTGTTTGTATGTCACATTCAGGCCGACTGAACTAAACACCCCGCTGTAACAGACCCACTGAAACACTACTCAGTGGATTATTTTCCCCTATCCATCGTACATTTAGTCTCCCCAGTACCCAGCGAATATTTTGATTTTACCCAGTGACCGTGCGGTGTGACCCAGCGCATGTTGTTTGCAAAAAATAGTAATAAATAAGCAGAATAAAACAGAAAACGAGCGGACCCAGTGGGAAATTAGCCAACCCGGTGACATTTTCCCGAAAACCCAGTGAGGATAAAGATTCCACTGGGTCTGTTACAGACGGGAGGAACTAATGCAGTTCACGAAGCTCCGCTTGAGGCAACTCAACTCTAGACGACGAGGCTACCATAGTGAAACCCATTTGAACGTGTAAGCTTGCGACCGCAACCACCTTGGCAGTCCATTGGGAAATACCGACTCATATTAAGTTTCGTTTTCAACCTCTCGTAAGCGTACGCTCTCAAAGATTTGAATTCTCATTAATTATCACTTATAAATAGAGATGCACTACCCTGATATAAAATTACTTGATATGAGTTGTGTTGTCGTCTATAAAGACTTTCTTTAGGATTAGAGAAATGCGTTTAAAGCCATAATTACTTACGGTCTTTATCTTCTCTCGGCCAAGGCAGTATTGTTCTCGAGCATAAAGATTCAAATCATTGGAATTTTGCGGAGATAGTCATTCAGGTAGCAACCGTGACTTGTCTTGGATTTTGTTTATCATCTTTGAAACGTCCGTTTTGCGTCATTGGTGATTGAACATCAATCAATCACAAAAAAAGCTCAGATATTATTGACATGTGTCAAACTATACTTTCTTCACTGTAAATAAAGAACATGCTCGATAAACAAAACCTCTCACCCTCGAGAACAGACAGCAAGATTATTGTCTCCCATTCGCTGCTACTGTGAGTGGGCATGAAACAAGCCCAGCAGGAAACAAGCTATTGAAAACCAGTCTCTTCAGGCCAATGGCCACCGATATTAAATCTTATTATAAGCACGTGAGGTCCTTTTAAAAATAGGTAATTTTAAATTTGTGGATCTCTACCCACACTCCCCCCCTCCACCTACCCCCGAGACTGAGACAATACTTCGTTTAATATATTGTATATGCCTGGGGCTTTGTTCATTTCAATTTACATATTGCAGTATCGAACTCTTCATCCGATATTAAATAGTCTAGTGGGCCTGTCTCGTTTTCCTTGGATTTCCTCAGGTCCTCCTTCTCTCGACAGTTGTTTTGAGGCCCCTCATTCTGTTGTTTAAAATATTTATAGAACTCTTCCGCTCTTGATGTCTCCACTCTTCCTGTTTTCCTTTTTCTAAGGTTAAATATGTTACCAATCTGTTTCCAAGTGTCTTTGGGATTCTGATAATCGATGTCCGCTATTTTTTACTGTATTGTCATGTATATTCCTGTTGCTATTAAACCCCCCCCCCCCCCCCCAGTCATAATGTCGAGTTACTGAAATTAATTGCAAAGCATATTTATGATTGTTATAAAATGAGACAAAAATGTAAGTAGTTAACATTTAACGCAAGAAAATTATGAAATTGTTAATTTATTTGGAAAACTGTTGATGTACCAGGTACAAGACACCAAATAAACAAATATATGTATGTATAAATGTATTAGCGTGCTTTGACAGACCAGACAATTTTGAAACAAGATCCATTTTGGGGGGTACATTTTTATCTTGCAAGAAACGTGAGGGGGGTCAAATGTTATGACACAGACACACAATAAGCATAGGAGTTCTGGAACAGTGATGCCTGCTGTTTTTTTGCTTAACTCGGCTCCTAGTTGTTCCATCTAGTCGCCGAGTTAAGCTAAAAAACAGCAGGCATCACTGTTCCAGAACGTCCTATGCTTATTGTGTGTGGAAGCAGAATAAAAGTGAACAAAAAGCAGACAAAGGGCAATCCATGCCCAGCAAGCGAGCGGCGCGGCACATTTAATTTTTCCTTTTCTCTGGGAGAAATAAACTCTTTGTTATGCCGCAGTTAGAGCATTTGGCTTGCATCATTCTTCTCCCGTTTTTAGTGCGAATTATTTTTTCAGTTCCTTTCTTATTTGGAGTAAACTTACGCTCTTTGACACAGTAAATCTCAGGCATTGCTATTTATTAAGAAAAAAATATTTTTTAATTGCGAATGCGGGGGCATTCGGGTCAAGCAGTATTATTTTTGATTTCGAAGCATTGACGTCATGCGAAGGGTTCAGTTACGCGTGACCGCGCTGCTTTGTTCAAAGCGCCCCTGCTGAGAAATAGGTATTACATCACAGGAAGGGACTAAAAGTGAATATAGAAATGACATAACTGACATTTTTAGACATTCCAGAGCAAAGCAAAATTGCAGAGCGACCTGAAAATAACTTAGCGACCAAGAAAATTCTTAAGCGACCAAGAAAAAAATTTTTGACAAAAATCAGGGCGCTCCGCAATTTTGCTTTGCTCTGGAATGTAAGCATTGCGTGACTTCGCGGTCCAGTGAAGTCGTTATCAATAGTGTAAGTTGCTTGAAATTTCATACAGAGCTTTCTTTCGCCTCTTGCATAGCTAAAATTACCTCTTGAGTAATATTTCGTACTTCTTTTTGCCAAGAAGGGGTAAAATATTCGTTTAAAAGAATCACCAGAGTCTGGAAAGCAACAATCATGATTTTATTATATGGAAATATACTCCTTTGTTTTCAAATTTTAATTCGAAGAAGCGACGATGTTTTGAAGCTTTTTTTGAAAGTCTGCTTCAGCCTGTGCGCGAGCTTCTCTTTTAATCTTTTCAACATCAACCTGAGGCAGTTTACTTAAAGATGGTTTTTTTGTGAGCTTTGCTCTAACCTTTTCTTTTAACGCATTGTACTGTTCTAATTCAGCAAGAATTATCTGAAATTCTGAATCACTCAAAACTTTATCAGTTATTGCCTTGGAAACCAGTCTGTCAACACTAGTACGTTTTGCAAGGCCAAGTGTCACAATCTCCTGATGTTTTGACATTTTTTTGTCAAGTTTTTTTCCAACAAGAATCAAACTGGAGGAAGCAACAGAGAAAAAGCCACCCACAACACCTAAGGGTATAGCAACGGGTATCCCAATACCTGTTAGAGCAGACGCAAGTCCAGCACTAGAAAAAACAGCGCTGAGTCCGCCAAGACCGCCGGAAATCCAGTTAACAGCCGTTTTAGCGCGTTTAAATTTTTTTCGAACAAGCCTATAGTGGTCAACCTCTTGAGTCAACTTTGCAGCGATTTCGTTCACCTTTCCAAGGCGAAAGTCTTGGGGCATTTGTTGAGTCATTTGCAAAGACTCATGGCCTTCTATAACAGGGTATATCCTGCTTTGTTCAACATAAGCCGGAGCGCTCGGTAATACGTTTGAAGAAGACATCACATATAAAAGGCAGATTTTATTTTTAATTGTTAAAGTATTTCTAATTCAAATTCAAGAGGGAATCCATTGAAATTTAATAACTCTCCGAGTTCATCTCTAACTGATAATGTCAAACCGTTTACATATTGACCAGAAGAAGTGTCACGCAAGATATTTGTATCTGACTTGTAAGAGATTTTTTCATACGGATTACCTCTTAAGTCGAATCGAGCTAAAATACTTGACGGTTTTCCATTGAGAAAATTTTTCTGTCTGTCATCAAGGTCACAGTGAATAAAATAAGTAGATAGGCAGTGTTTTTTGTTAAATCTAAACACTGATAAAGTTTCTTCAATATCAAACAGTTTGGCAAATTCCTCGCTGAAATTTATATTGATTCGATTAGAATCTTTATTTTGAAGAATCAGCACGCCCGCGGGCGTGTCGGCATCTGTAAAATTTATGTTTTCGTATATTTTTAAGGCTTTCTTTAAAGCTTCAACAAAAGTCTCAATGGTGTAAAAACCGGGTAGTAAATTAGTCTCGAATTTTCTATAATCTTGCTCTTTATCTATTAACGTGACCGTTCCACCCTTAAAATTAAACCACGAATTGTAAAGCGAGCAGCTCAAAAGCCTGATATTATTTGGGTTTGGAATTGGATGGTCGAAATAAAAAGTGTAGTCGTTTGAAGGGGCGTTGATCGTGAGCACAACCATTTTTATATAAAAAGAAAATATATTTAATTGAAAATATATTTAATTAATATAAAATGGACAACAATATGTCGAAGTACGCGTGGCTGGCTTCAGCGATTGCCGACAAAAAAGCAAAAGAGGCAAAAACGAAAGCTTGGGCAAAATTTGACAAATATTACCCCCACGCTGACAAAAAAAGATTTGAAGCACAAGTGCAGTTTGATGAAAAGCACGGTGAATCAGCGGAAATTTTTTTCAAAGCAGGTCCCGGCTTTACGCAAAGCGTTTTCGGATCAGATAAAAAATTTTGGAGTTCCCAAATGAAAGCCGCCCTTGGATTAAATGAAAATTTTCCAATGCAGCTTACACCTGTAAAAGGCAAACCTTCTTTGCCTATCCCAGCAGAAGGCTTTCACGAAGCCGCGCCAAGTCTGAAAAAAATATTTAACAACAATATCAAAATATATGTTACGCCTGACCAATATTTCACAACAAAATTCAGGGAAATATTCCAAAAAACAAAACTTACTCACCATTCAGGGAAAGAGTCCAGGCAATGGCTAGCAGGGCCTGAAATGTCTTACTGGCCTCAGCAGCTTAACTTTGCTGTCTTCTGCGCAACAACAGCTTGCGGTGTTAGCCGCGAGATTTTTGATAAAGACCACTCAGCTCTGGGTTTGCCTCAAAATGTGTACAATTTTTACCTGTTTCACGTTTATTTTACAATCAGGAGAATATTGTTTCAGATGGGAGGAATTCAAAGCATAAGCGCCTTGCCAGGAGACCCAACATTTGAACTGTATAATAACCCATATGACGTGGCTTCATACAAAAGAATATGTGCAGAGTTTGGGGTAAGTCCTTCGAGTGATTTTCGTTTCACAAGACCAGCAAATAATGGTCTTGGAGACGTTTACATTTATGTTACAAATGTAGGACCAGCAAAAGCTTCAACCAGTTACCCAGGAGGGTACAATAAGTTTTCAGACGAAGGGGGTTCTGGGAGCAAAGGTAACTTGATTTATTACATAGAGCCTGATGGCTCTGCCAATGCACAAGCTGACTGGTTTTGCCCCAACGCATCAGAAGGTCTGACTCAGGCGGGTTTGTCAAGAATAAACCAATCAATAGAGGCTTTTGTTTACTGCATCCTGGGAGCGCAGGTTAACGTGAGGTCAAGTATTCAAGGATCCGGAGGAAGGGCGAAGGAGGCGCAGAGTGAGTTTTTGGTCCTAGTTGAAGACGCGATAAGACAGCCCGACCTGGCAAAAAGCGTGCAGCGTTATCAGCTGGCTGTGGACGAGGCAAAAGTCAGACTCAATATGGCTGTGTGCCCGGGCGCATGGTTAATGCCCGGGAATATGGTGATCAACACAGAAAGCGTTGTGGGCTACAACAACCAGCTCAAACAAGCGGGGCCGGGCATTAAACTGGGAATTAACAACGAAGTTAACACAAGCACAAAAAAAGCGGGCCTTCGGTACATGGATGGCGAAAAATCAAAAATTAACCCACCGAACAGCCATCCTTCCAATCCTATTCACAAAGCAGCCACAGCTGAAAGCAAAAAAGAACCAGAGCCTGCTGTCAAAACTCCAACAACAACAGAAGAGCCAGTGCCCACGGCCGGCTCGGGCAGTGAGTCTCATGATGTAAACAAAACAATTGTGGTAGTCGGAGCGGTGGCAGTTGCTGGTTTGGTATTATGGAAATTCCGTTAACGCTGCTTTTTGATCTGGCCCTCAACCAAAAAGGCCACAACAGCCAAAATTAACAGCCATGTGTGTTCTGCCAGAAAACCAATTGCCTGGCCAGCTGTTTTGAAAAGAAAAGAAACAATCGAGCCAATTAGTCCAGGAAGAAGGGAGGCTGTTTTTTTCCCAATAGCTTTTAGCCCGTTTCCCAAAGCTTTGCCCATCGATTTCAAAGCGTTGGTAATTGAGCCAATTACAGCACCAATCGTGGCACCAGCAGCAAGAAGGATTGATGCCACTGTCACACCGTGTTTTTTGAAAATCTCTTTTACACGCTCACGAAGCGGCATGGCTCTTTCTCTTTCTTCAATTTGTGTTGCCAACCTGGCAAGCTCCTCTTGTCTTTCTGCAATTCTCTCCTCGGCAGCTTCTTTTTCAGAAGGTGAAGCGTTTTCATCATCGATAATTGCTTTGTCTTCTTTATTTTTGTTTTCAAGTTCTGCTTTTTGTTCATTCAATTCATCAAAAGTTTTTGTGGTGTTGAGTCTTTCTTCCATGGTGTTTCTTTTTTCTTCTTCCTCAGCAAGGCTTTTACTGAGTTTATCGACCCGGGTTTGTTTCTTTTCTTTATCTTTCACTTGTTTCTCAAGGGCTGCCACCTCCTTTTTGTTATTTTGTAAATCTTTTTTATAATTCTTTTCCAGTTGCTGCAGTCGTTTCAATTCTGCTTCATTTTCAACATCTGAACCAAGTTGTTCTTTTTTAGCCTTTGTTTGCTCGATTTTATTTAATAAATCTTTTTCTTTTTGTTTGGCTTCAACTAATCCTGAAAAGATCTTTTCAGCCATTTGAGCTTCTTTTTGAGCTTCTCTTAATGTCTGTTTGCTTGCTTTTATTTTAACATTTTCTTCCTCCAGTAAAGTTGCAGCTGGCTTGCCAAGAACATTTTTGACGTAAGTTTTGTTTAAGAAATCTTGACGTAAACCGCTGCCATCATCTAAAGCTATCTTAGTTTCACCACCCTTGGGGCCAATGGCAACAATATCCATAAATTTTTTACTGGAAAACTTAATTGGAAATTTAGTTAAGTCAGCATTTGGATATATTTTTTTGATGAAATCTTTTATCTTTTCGATTTCAATTTTTTGATCATCTTCGCTTAAAAGTTGTTCAATTTTATAATATTTGCTTAAAAAAGGTTCTTCAATTTCATCAACTTTTGATGTGTTAAGTAAACCTGTTGTTGAGTTTCTTCTTTTTAAAGCTGCAAATCTTATTTCAATCTCCTCAGTTGTTACAGATCTTCCACCAAAATTGGTCTCGGTATAAGAAGTTTGTGGCAGCCCGCTTTTCTCGTGAGACATTGTCTGCATCTCAATCTGTTGACCTTGAGGCCCAGGTGTGGATGCCCCGTTAGGCTGAAACGGAAATGTTGTTTCACCATCATCATTGTCGTCGTCACGATCGTCGTCACGATCGTCTGTATGTTCCAAGAGAGGGTCTCTGTCATCAAAGCCACCTTCAGCCATCGCGAAATTATATTTTGAAATTATTTTTTATTTAAATATAAAAGCCCGGAGTTATATAAACATGTCTGTGCAAGCAAACCTTCGACCAACGAACGAAGAAAAAATTTCAGGCGGAATGAAAGCCGAGCGCACGTTCAAGCGCATCACTTTTAATCCCAGCGAAGCCAACCCCGGCGAGATGTTAAATGTTTACGTGCCCAAGCTGAATGAGAACGAGGTCCTCGTGCCAGGCTCGATCTCACTTCTCTTTGACATCGACCTGGCTGGAGGGCACGCCAGCAACTTCCTCGTACAAAACGTCACCCGTGCTCTGGTCGACAAGATGGTTGTGAAGTACGCTGGCACCAAACTTCAGGACACGGTGGGGTATGACATTTTCAAGATCTGGGAGGACCTTTTCCTCTCGCAGGAGGAGCGGGACAACATGCTGCTCGAGGGTATTCAGACTGAGGACCTCTGCAAGATCCGCTCAAATGCGGGGGATAAAAAAACCTCAGGCGTCGCCGCTGAAACGGCGCTTAACAATGTTTTCGGAACAAAATATCGAATACGACTGGACCACCAGATCCTGACCGACCACGGCGTTTTCTACCCCAAAGCTCTTTACCACGACCTCATGTTTGAGCTTACCCTTGCGCCGGCCTCGCAAGTTGTAAAAGGCTCTGACGAAACAAAACTGAAATACAAGCTGACAAACATCCAGCTCGAGTACGAAATGATTAGGAGCAAGACCTTGGCGGAAGACGCGCGCAGTGTTTTATACTCCTCAGGGAAGGAATTCTTTTACGATCATGTTGAGCGGCCATTTGTGCACACCTTCTCAAAAGGCACTGACACAAGGATAAACTTCAGAGTAAACTCGCAGAGAAGGTCCCTGAAAGGTCTTCTTCTCCTTTTCGTTGAGCCCTATTTAGCCGGCACCAGGGATTCAGAAAAGTACTTCAACCCAGACCTGACAAAAGTCACCGTTACGGTGAACGGCAAGCCCAACATGATTTACAATAACGGCATCGAAGGAAAGGATATCTGGGGTGAAGTTGACCGCTTCTTTGGTAAGTCAAAAAACAAAACACCGAACATGAATCTGAAAAAGTTTTACACCGAAAACAAGTTCGGGCTTCTGATAGATCTTCGCTCAATGGAAAGTCATCAAATGCACGGAAGCGGCACGCGGCTTGTAAACACACAAGATGGAGTCCAGCTTGAACTCGAGCGGAATGCCAAAAACTCAGGCAACGTGAACTGCCACGTCTTTGTTATCAGTGACTCGCAAATGAATATAATGGGGCAGCAATTAGAATCTGTGCAGTTCTGATATAGAAAATGGATCCCGACAACATACCGTTTAACGCTCTCGTAATTGGACCGACTAATTCGGGAAAATCAAAGTTTGTGGTTGATCAGCTCCGCGGCCCTTTCCGTGGCAAGTTCGACTTTATCGTGCTCATCTGCCCGACATTTGCGTATAACAAGACTTTTCACCGCTTCGCCGAGGCGGACCTGCGTTTTTATGTTATCATTTGCGAACAGGAATGGGTTGAGGGCTGGTTGAGGCTTGTTTCCTGGCTTTTCGAGGGCACCAACACGCTCATTATCCTTGATGACTGCGCAGCCTCGAAAGATGTAAAAAAGCGAACAGGCGAGCTGGTCAAACTTGCGTTCAGCGCTCGCCACACAGGGCTAAGCGTGTGGGTGGTCACCCAAACGATGACCAGCATAACGGCTTCTTTCCGCGAAAACATTGGGGCAGTTGTGCTTTTTTACACTCCCGCAGGGAAGACTTTGAAAGCGATTTTTGAAGATTACGCCGGCGAACTTTCTCAAGATGAGTACAAAGATTACATTTCATGGCTGAAAAAAAATAAGTTTTCCTACCTTGTGTTCTTACTTCGGGACCCTTACGGAATAAAAAAATCTCATTTAAAAAATTAGCAATAAATATAAAATGGCAAATCCAATCGAATTAACCCCAGAAATTGAAGAATCTCTAACGACTGACGTTATGAGCTTGCTTGAAGCTGAGCCAACGAGCGCGCCCGGCAATACATTTTCAACGCAGCCTGATATTCCTGCACTTCGTGAGCAGCTAGCCGTGCTGGTGTCTACAGGGAAAGCAAAAGAAGCCATCGGGGTGCAGTTAACACACGAGAATGTGAAGCGCCTAAGCGACAAAGAGGTCGAGAAATACACAAAACGGTACGAGACATACGTGGGCTCAAAGACAACCGACAGCTTGATCGACAGCTTCATTTATCTTGTATCCAAAGCCGTCGGAATGGCAGTCGACGTCAAAGATCGATCGATGCTTATCAAAAAGAACTCAGAAATGACTACATCATCAACAAAGAGCTGTCTAACCTGGCAGGCAGCATGTCTTTAAAGTGCGGTCGTTTTCTCGCTGTGGCAAACGCAGCTCTGATCACAACAAAACACATTGATTTGAAAGCAAAATCGGAAGAAATTATTGAGCAAAGCCCACCAACCGCTGAATAATTACTCAGAAAGCCAGCAATTCCTCACAAAAATTTTTTTTAATTAAATATAAATTTGTTTCAAAGTAACAATGGCTGAAGAACAGAAGCAACCGACCGCTCAAGAAATCTCTGAACCACAGCAACCAATGGAAAGCCAAGTAACTTCACAAACTCAGGCAACAAAGCCTGCCAAAAATCCCAAGCGAGTGGCTGCTGGGAAAATGGTTGCCGAAAGAACACGGCTGGCCCGCGAAGCGCAGAAAAAAGCCGCAGATGCGGCGGCTATCATTATTGCAAACAACAAGCAGGCAAAAAAAGAAACCGCTCCCCCTGATCCTGCTCCTGAGCCGGAAACCGAACCAAAGCCTGCTCCAGCCGATTCAGAGGGTTTCACCACAAACCAATGGATCGCTATCATCGGAATTGGCGCAACTCTTTTAACAACTTATGTCAAGCGTGATGATATAAAAGCCTTTTTTTTCGGAAAGGAAAAAAAGGCATCTCCACCGGAGCCGCAGCCAAAAGAACCAGATCCTCTGCCGCAGCCACCGCAGCCGCAGCCAAGAAAAGGAATTCGCTACATGGATTGAATTTTTCATTTGAATATATTTTTCTATGTTGATATAACAAAATGAAATTTGACATTGTCAAGTTTTTAGTATCACAATCTGCCGTTGTTGGAATAGGACTTTTGTGGTTACATTTCAACCGAACAGTTTATTATGCAGTCTGCGATATATTTGAAAAATCCTACAATGAAATGAAAGACCCACCTGTGGAGCCTGAAAGATACCCAGCTGAGGAGCCCGGATATGATGAGGATTCTGAATAATTTTTTATTTAAACATTTATTTTTTGCTCTCCATAAGCAACAATGTCCGAGAACAAGCTTGTTAAAACTGTGATAGATGCCGCTACTCTTACCGGCCTTGCTGCTGGCATAGGCTGGGCTGCAAAAAAAGCGTTCAAGAGAAGTTTCACAGCTGACCCTTCTAATTCAATCGAAAACTTCGCAATGTTCACAGGTGTGATGGCGGGCAGCATCGCGCTAAAGCAGTACCTGGAGGATCAAAAAATCCTTCCCAACAGCGTCTGATCATTTGAAAATATCTTTCATAATATATAAACATGGCAAGTATAGCGATTATGGTTGGCGGGGCTGTTTTGAACGCAGCCGCTTTCATCGGCGGTAATTATCTCGCAAAGGCTTTTGGGGGTGAAGATAAAGCGCTTGAAGAAAAAGTGCGTCATGATAAAGCTCTCGAGGCGTATCAAGCTGCGTACGCCAAATACTCGCGGGACCGCACCAAACTTCTTGACTGGATTCAGACAAACGCGCAGATAAAGGCAGAGGCCAGGCAGAACTTCACAAACACTGACTACGCTTTCAAACTCTACAACAAGGTGCATCCTGATGAGCAAATGATTCCCCCCAAAGAGCCGAAGTTTTCTGATTTTTATCAACCAAGCCAGCTGCAGAAAAATGGTGAACTCCTTTTTGTTGGTACCGGGGCGCTTGCTCTGGGCTACGCAGCTTTTCGCTTCCTTTAACTCCAATTTGATTTCGTTTTAAAGAAATAAATATATAAGTTAAAATGGGTCGAGGAAGAAATGGTGTGTTTTCGCAAAGCAAAAAAGACCAGGTTAAATACAAAAATAATTGTGCGATGACAGAAAGACATGGTTATTTCCACAAAACAAGTTTAAAGACAAATCCTGATGTCAAAATTCAACCTGAACTATTAAATCTCCTCCGAAACGCGGATCCAGCTCTTTTGGTTAATTTGCTAACCTCTTAAACTTTTACTCCACTTAATATAATGGACGCCAAACTTGCAAAAGTATACTACAGCCCTGGTGGCTTTTGGAAAGGCATTGCTTCCATCAAAAAATTATCTGCGGCCGCCAAGGTACCGGAGGATACCGCAAAGAAGTGGCTGGTCAAGCAAGCTCTCTGGCAGATTTACCTGCCCGCGCCAAAGCGAATTCCTAGACCAAAATTCGACGTTCCCACACCCAACTCAGTACATCAGGCGGACCTTCTTTTTTTGCCACACGACAACTGCCACGCGGGAGAAAGGTTTACAAATACGCGCTGACTGTTGTCGACGTGGCTAGCCGCTACAAAGAGGCGGAACCCTTGACTTCTAAAAATTCTGATGAGGTTGCCCAGGCCTTTCAGAAGATTTACAAACGCTCTCCTCTGAAATGGCCAGGCATGCTGCAGGTTGACCCTGGCCGTGAATTCATGGGAGCTGTTACAAAAGAAATGGAAAAAAATAAAACATACATCCGCCGCGGGCGTCCTGAGATTCACCGCGATCAGGCCATTGTCGAACGTTTCAACCGCACCCTCGCCGAGCGCTTGTTTGAGTACCAGTACGCCGTGGAAATGAATCTTCCTGAGGGCCAGCGGTCCACCGCGTGGGTGAAAAGGCTTCCTGACGTTGTTTCCGCTCTGAACAACGAGGTAACCAGCCTTACTGGCAAGAAGCCCTCGCTTGCCATTAAAGAAAAATCTGTTTATGCAAAACCCTCGACTCCTTATCTTAGACCTGTGGGGGAAAAAGAAAAAAAACTCCCACCCCTTGTACAAGTACGTTACCTCTACCAACCCGGTGAGTTAGAAGGTGGTGTTAAACGGGCTACTGACCCGATTTGGTCCTTGAAAGTTTACAACATTAAAAGTTCAGTTACGAAACCAAACGAGCCCGTTGTCTACTATTTGCACGACGGCCCGAAGTGGGGTTTCGTGCGGGAAGAGCTGCTGGTTGTCCCTCCTAACACTGTTCTCCCGCCGGTTAACTTAAAATAATGCTTCCAAATCGGCATCTTTCAATATATCTGCCATCTCTCCAAGTTCGGCTTCTGTTATCTCTCCAATTTCGACATCATCTTCCATCTCTCCAAGCTCCAATAAAGCTGCCATCTCTTTAAGTTCGGCTTCTGTTATAGCCATATCTCCAAATTCATCTGGTATGGTGATGTACCCGTACGCATTTGTATTAATTCCATCGTCAGCTATCCAACGTTTTGAATCAAACGCAGACAGAGAAATTTTGTTAAGATACATAGAATACACCTCATGACCTTCACTTCTTAGTATGTTCTGGCCATGCCACATTTGTGTTTTTCCAAAAAGCGTTTTCCTGTAATGCTCATGCTTAATTTGTTTTTTGACAACGCACTTTTTTACACCCTTTGCTTTTTTAATATTTTTTTCGTCCGCCTTCAGGATAGAGTACATTTTTGACCTCAGACAAACGCACTCTGCTATCGGCGTTCCTGCGCATTCATCCTTCATTTTACCCAAAACCTTTTTGTTGGCAACCGAATAAAGTGAATGCTCTTTCGGGTAATCGCTTGTATCATACAGAATTTTGTTTTTTGCTATGTCTTTGTAGACGTCGTCCGTTTCTATCTCAAGCAGAAGGCTGTCTGTGTCTGTGTACAAAAGGTCACACTTTTTCCCATACTGTTTTTTAAGATGGTTGTAGAAAAATTCATACATCAGGATCTTACTGTTGTCCAGGATCGTCATGCCCGTGTAGACAGGTTTGTTCAGCAGCAGCTTGCTTTTATGCATGTGAATACCTGCCATGTTGTTTGTAAATAATGCAAACCTTGAGTACAAAGGGCTGGCTACCAACTTTCTTATCTTGTTTTCCTCACTGTTACGCACTATTTTTATGTCAACACGGTTGCGCAGGTTTTCCATTGTTTTGCCAAATACTGAGTTGTTCATAAGCTTGAAAAAGTCCTTTTCAAAATTGTTCTTTGCGTTTTTCCTGAACTCGGTATTCATCCTAATGTACGGCTCCATCCAGCATTCTTGCTCGAACTCAAGCACCCTGTGTACTTTTTTTAGTTTCATTCCCTGCTCCAGATAAAACTGAAGGTTTCTGTAATGCACGACGTAATTCTTTTTGTCCTCAAGTGTTAGAAGCAGCTTCTTGTTGTCAATAAGTTTTAACTCCAAATCTTTTATAAGTTTTTTCTGGTAGTCCGACATCATTTCTTTTTTCATGACCTTTTTCTCCGGTGCCAGGGGATACCTGTTGTGCTCCTCGTGCAGTTCTGCGGGATTTTCAAGGTCAACCTCAAGAAACCAGCCATTTCTTGCGTTCTCTTTTTTCTTGAGAATCTCCTCCTCTGTGGGCATAACACGTTTCCACTTAAAATTTCTTATTGGGAGCGGTTTGCTCATTGCCCATCCATATAGGTTGTTTGCATCCAGATACATTATGTACTTTTTCGGTTCCTTCGGATTATAACCAGGAACAAGCGGGTTGTTAGCCTTAGCGTACCTCTTGCTTGCCATTGAAATTCCGCCTCGCATTCCCCTTTCTACAAACATATACATATCTAAGTCTGTGAATAACTCCAGCTCGACTCCCATCATTTTAAGGAGTGCGTCCCATGAGAGACCTGGTGATGTAAAATAATGTGCTGGATCCAGACCGTACTTCTCTTGACATATGTTCCGAAAATTTTCAAAAATATCTGCCAGCAAGGCAACGTCCGTTTTTACATAAAGGTCATGATAGTCGCCCAGTGGTTGGCACTCAAAAGTTTCCCATACCTTTTGCGCGTGTGCATACTCATCGTCTGTTATGTGCTCGTCTGAGAGCTTGCTGTAAAACTTTTCTTTTTCTGGCAGCCTTGTCTCGTTGAATCTTTCCCACGAATCCATATACTCATAAGGATAGATACCTTTTTTATAAAGCAAGTCACTACCTTTAGAAATTGTTGATGTTATTTTCAACAATTCCTTTGGTGAATTTTTTACAAGTGAATCGAGGCTTGCAAGCAGAAAGTTCAAGCTGTCAATAAAACGCAGACTCCCGATTGAAAATGTTATATACTTTTCCATATTGTTTGCGATGCATTTCACTTCCTCCTGCTGCTGCGACATCGCTTGCATTAAATGGTGCGCATCGTAACCCCTAAGGTTGTGAAATACAACAGGTATTGGAATTGTTTGAGGATTTATTTTCAATTTTAGATTGCATTCGTTGTGCGCAGCTCCGCGAAACCTGCCTGTTATGTGGCAGTGGTCTTTCACAGCGTCTCTGTAGTTTTTCTGAAGCAAAGGTTTTGTACAAAAAATGCAGTTTTCCTGGCTTTCTGCTTCCAATACATGTATTTCCCTTGTTGGCTTTTTTATCATAATAAAATCAACTGTTTTTTCTGCCTCGTAAAAACATTTTTTGTGGCTTCGACCCTCATAACAATCCAAATCTGTGTTCCAAACAGGTAATGAGTCAAGAAATTCGTCTTTTATCAAACTTTTGTTGCAAATGTGACAATCGGTTGCTTTTTTGAATTTTCCCCAGTCTTCATCCATCATAACAATCGGCCTGGGTTCGGCTAAACTTTTTCTTATTTTATCTTCCTCCTCCAGAATGTCGCTCAAAAACTTACCCACCGCATTTTCACCTCTGTAAACTTTCGATGCTGTAACTTCACCGTCACTTTTCACAACAATATAAGAATACCCGCATGCTTCATGCCATTCGGTCTTCTCCGTGAAACTTTTTTGCTCGTTCTCTGGCAAACGCCTACAGCCAGGAATCTTTCTTAGCAAAGCCTCAAAGTCTGCATATATGATATAAGGCACCCTCATCTGTTTGTGATGGTTTTGAAAAGATATGGTGTTTTTACCATTTTCGGGCATCTCGATCCTTGTCGGCCTGCCATTCAAACCGTTGCAATACTTTTCATGTTCCTCAAGCAAATCTGCTCTTGAGAAACCAGTTAAGCACAACATGCAATAGTGCTTTGTGTTGTGGGCTTTGCTCTGATCGTAAAGCAAAGCGGTAACCCGTTTTACAAAGCAGTAGTGCTGTATTTCCCCTGACTCAATTAACATCAGGCAGATACGCTGCACACTCTTTTCTTTTTTGCTTATCCTGTGGACTGTTACAAGGTCATTTTCCCAGCCAAAAACATTTATTGCAAGATTCGGGTTTTGTTTTTCAAGCCTGTCAATTTGATTAACCGGTGTGGGAAAATCAATGCCTTCATAGTTTATGCCATCGTCGACCGGATATTTGCTTGTTCTTTGTGCGTTTTTCCCATCTTTTGGTGGAAATAAAGCAGCTCTTAGTGCCCACTTCAAACACTCGTTTCATTGTTTTTCACATTAACAATAGCCTTCTTTTTTGCAAGATTGGCTGGAATAGGCAAATATGACCCCGCACGCAGTGGGTTATAACGTGCCACATTAACGTATGCAGTCATTATCCTTTCAACTACCCATCCCGACCCTCTCTTTGACCAGTTCTCAATCTCTCCATTAATTTGTTCTGTGAAATCATCAAATGTTTGTTCCACATTTTCTTTTTTGTCAGCCCTACTCAAATTATATGCTTCCTTGTCAGAAAAGTAATGATTCATTGTCGTTTTTATACCAGAATCGGTTTCTTTTGAAAACTTTACCTCTAACCCATAAGTTATTTTTACATTATTAAGTTTTTTTATTCCTTTTTCAACCTCATCTACAAACTTGTATTTGTTGTTTTTTGCAAACTTAAAAATATCATTATTGTATTTATTGTCATGAGACACATACATTACCCAAACCTGAAACCAATCTTTTAATTTTGAATCTGATAAATAGAATTTGTCAAAAAACTCAGGTTGTTCCTCAGCATCTCCTTGTAAAAATTGCAAAATATCGTCAACAGCATTCACAGCAGCCATACTTTGCGTATATGTAAGAGAAAATATTTCTTCAAATGGAAATTAATTCTAACCCAAAAATTTTCATTCATAAAAATTAAATGTGCCGCGCCGCTCGCTTGCTGGGCATGGATTGCCCTTTGTCTGCTTTTTGTTTACTTTTATTCTGCTTCCACACACAATAAGCATAGGACGTTCTGGAACAGTGATGCCTGCTGTTTTTTAGCTTAACTCGGCGACTAGATGGAACAACTAGGAGCCGAGTTAAGCAAAAAAACAGCAGGCATCACTGTTCCAGAACTCCTATGCTTATTGTGTGTCACAGCAATGGAAGTCTAAAAGTTTTACAACTGGGACGATCCTAGCCTTGTTACCTTTCAGAATGCAGGAAATGGCATCTTAGAGGCCTACATTTGAAGAAAATTTTCTGGGGGAGCAGACCCCCAAAGAAACTCGCGCCTTTTGCGCTCGTGCTCGCTCCCAAAACCTACCTTTTTTCTGCCTCCAGGGGTAACCAACGAACAAACTGTGGCAAAATACATTCTTTTATCCAAATGAATGAAAATATGTGATATTAAAACATTTACAGGTGTTCTTGAGTGTTGCTGGGAAAAATTTATCTGTACCTTATGTACCGTAACCCACTAGATTACCTACAGGAGAATTAAACTATAAACTAGTAGTAATCAAAGATTAGGAGTGCGTTCAACGATTTCGATTCACTTGGCTTCATTTCGATTTGGTTTCCAGAAATTCAAGCTTTCTTTAATTCTGAAATCAACATTCATTTTAAAAATCATTAGGGAGCTTAAGCAAGCCACGACGGCAACGTCAACGAGAACGTCGCTAAACAAAAGATTTAATGAGCAGTACAATAGCTCGGCACGTGCGTTATAATTCTATGTACATTTCTTTGCCGTCCTCTGCAAAACAACAACGTGAAATGGCCAATTTCTCAGTACTTTGGAGAACGTGAACCTCGACGGCTAAATTTTCGTTTTTCTGTTTGAAAATAAACGCCGTCCTTATATTTTCTACAAGAACTATGTTTGAAAGCGATAGATGCACCGAATACATCAAGACAATTGCGAAATTCGTGCGTAAAATATAAATTCATTTTTAAGCAGGCGTCGTCCTAGCCGTTGCCGTCGTCTTTGCTTAAGCTCCCTATTATGAAACTCTTAACATAACTGTGGTTGATGAACATGATTTTTCCGATTTATTCATACAAATACAATATTTGGAGCTTTTTGCATTGCGTGACACCGCTATTCACAAATAACAAAGTTGCAGTCAGTGTTTCGAAAACCGCAGACTGTGTATGACAAATATCATTTCTTTGTCGCCCAACAAATGTAAACAATTTAACGCAACAAACGCACATGCAAGCTAAAATACAAACATAAAATTCACGATTACAAACATTGTCACGCCACCGATCGAAATCTGCTGTTATATATTCGCACCAGGAGTTGTACAATCTTCTTGGATAACAATAAGGCTGATTTGAACAGTAGAGCGTCACAACACTACGCGGACAGAAGTTGAATCTCCAATGAAAAGCAGCCGAGTTTTATAATGAGATCAGTGGGTTGCTTGGGCGAATTGCAGCATCTGTTTCCTAGAAAACACACCAGCAGTAGGCAGGCTTCTGATGTTCTGATAAGTAGCTTCAATCATCTTTGCCAGTGATAGCCCAAATAAATCAATACAACTGCGAAAAAGTTAGACAAAATCGAAAAACACTCGAAGGGACTCTAAAACAACATTCCGAACAAAAGGAGAAGCACAGTCCAGAATTCGACAACAATTCGCAAAAGCACAGTCAAGAACTCAACAATCGACTCCGCTAGAAACGCATAGAAGCACAGAAGCACAGCTACGAAGCACATGGTCGACGGAAATGACGTCATTCGCCCCTGAAGAATTTCTCGGGGTGGCCAAATTGGTGTGATACATGAATCGCCCAAAAATCTCGATTTCGACAGCATTAGGAAGGCGTTCTGTCCAACGCAAAAAGAATGATAACAATTTTATTCACACACAAACAGCTAAACATATTACAAACAAGGTGGAAATACAAGCAATAAACGAGAGAAAAGATAAAAGATATTAAAAAAATAGGATAAAAATATGCATGTGTGAGGAACGAAGCAAAGAATTTTGCATTATTTAAAGCATGGTCAGAAAGGGGGGGTACATTTTTTAGAATTAGAATTGCGAAGGGGGGTATAATTTTCTTAAGTAATTATTTTTGGGGGGTACAGTTAAGAAACACCACACTTTTTAAAAAGCCACCCCCCCCCCCCCCCCTCCGGGACGTAATAAACGATCGGTCCCTTAGTTTATAGTAGTTGAATAGTAGTTTATAGTAGTTGAACAATAGTTGAATTTTTATGATCTACGATATTATTAATCCTATATTATTAGTTTTAGTCTCTCTTTTTATGTCTGTACAAACACACCCTCCATGGAAACCAGCTGAGTGTTGTTGGGGCTAGCGTGTTTCTTTGAATTAAATAAAGTATGCCTACCTACCTACCTACCTACCTACCTGCGTTCTTCTTTTGGCCACGCAGACTCACGATACGTATTCAGTACGCGCGCAAACCGAGCGCGGTGAACCCAAACTTTTTAGCGCCCTGGGTGAACCGTAAATGCGATCGCACCGCGCGCGCAAGGCAGTCAGTTGTAAGAGGTAGCTTTTTTAGTAGTTGTGGACCATGAAAACATTTAATTTAGAAAAAGTACGTGTATTGCACATGGATTTCAGTGTGAAATGTACATCTGTACAATAGTTGGCAGCGTTTACGGGAAGGTATCGAAAAGAAGTCTCTAAGCTATGGAATAGGACATGCTTCGTGATGTTCACGGTTCCTGAAAGGCAAACCCCGAAACGTCTGGATTTTACATTCATTCAGTGCCCCCACACTCATTAAGACGGAATCCGTTAGGACTTCGAGCATTCATTGGACAAAATTATGTACCAAAATGATTTACACCTTATTGCAAGCTTTTCTGTTACTACTTCAAACATATTATCAAGAGAAATCTTTTCTAACAACACCAAACATCGAAAACAAATTTCGAAGTTCCACTGAATTCCACTGAATCGCTTAAAATATGTGAGATTTTTCCTATAGCTTGCGACCTTTGAAATTAATTTTCTCAGTCTCTGATAAGAAATTGTTGTACCAAAATTATATACACCTTATTGGAAACTTTTTAGTTAATGCTTCAAATATCTTATCAAAAGAAATCTTTTCTAACAACACCAAACATCGAAAACAAATTTAGAGGTTCCACTATAATTCCACTGAATCGCTTAAAGACGATTTTACAAAATGGCTACAGTAGAAAAGCAAGGCACTTTGGCCCGTAACCAATGAGAGAGCAGCATACAGCACACGTGACGGGTCTCGACCAATCAGAAAGCCGCTCACATGAATTACCCGATCTACTAAGTTTTTAGCGGCCCTAGTTCTTGTGTGGACCAATCAGAGTACGAGTTGTGAATTTAAGATGGCGGCGCCCATGAGTGGAAAACTGCGCCCCAGCCCTCAACAGAGAAGCTGGACCCGTCTCACCGATTTCCAGGGCACCCAATCGATACAAATCGATAAAAGGGATGACGTCACTGCGTAGACGCGTGGAGCGCAGAGGTCCTGACTGTAAAGGGGCCATGTTGTAAAAAGGAAGAATGGTGCGGAGCGCTGCACTATATGGGTAAAGACAGCCTCGAGGTGGAACGGACCAATCAGCGACGAGATTACGTCACGGCCTCGATACGGCGGAACCAATCAGAAACGAGATGACGTAATGGCTTTCCGGTCCCCCACTCCACAAGGGAGCGTATTAATTTCCAGTCCTTTCGCTAGATGGGGCGCTCCTCGGGGATTGGTTACCACCGACTCACGTTTTTTATCCCTGACCTAGCATAAAGGAGTGGAAAAGGGTATCATCGAGGTGCCACCCCGACTCATTGTCGCCGGAACTATTTACAAATTAAACGCAACGAAAACTATGTACAATATTTACAACTCACAAAGTAGCTCTGCCATCTCCACGTCGTTGGCATCCAAGGCCTGCTTGAACCCGTACGGGTACGACGTGAAGGTGTGGAAGTCCACTACGCGTTTGTCGAACACGAGTCCGTACTGCTTGGTGCGCGGGATGACTTTCAGGCGTTTGGTGGTTGGATGTCTCGTGAAGAAGTGAGGGTTGACGACATCCACGTCGCGACGCTCTCCCTGAGGATCGGTCAGCTCCTCCAACAGGTTTCGCTTCAGTACGTTGAAGTTCAACTGCGACGATCCCCGTACTGATTTGAGCAAGAATCCGCGCACCTTACAGCACACGCGTCCCTGGTCTGTTGAGTAACCGTAGTTTTTTGGGCCTCCCGACACGAACTCGGCGATGTAGTCGTTGGGAAAACGGTGGTCTTCTATCTCGTCGGTCATGTCGCCTAGGTAGTCACCCAAAGAGATGTCTACGAGACCGGGTTGCAACTTGTAGATCACCGAGTCCGTGTCGAAATAGATGACTTGGGTGGTCAGCTTCTCCAGGTACGTGTACAACTTGAGACGTGCCCAGCACGTCGTGAAGGCGGCCACAAAGATGTTTCGCTTACCGTTGTCCAACTGATTGGAGGCCATATTGGAGTACACGACCTCCAACAACTCGTCGTTGCAGATCCGGATCTGGTGAATGTGCCACAACGGGTTGGTGACGGCTTCGAAGAGGGAAGCAGGCGACGAGATGGCAACGGTGGTTGGCTTTTCTAGGTTCTCCCCGAACTTTCCCCAGAACGAGTTCAGCATGAGCTTGGCAGTGGCCTTTCGTCCTGGGTTCTTGGTGATGAGGGTTGGGTTTAGAGAGATGCCCTCACGCTGCAGGTACCGCTCCACGTACTGACATTGGTCTTGCGGGGTGGTGACATCACGCGGATAGCCGGCGGACTCTTGTTTTGCCTTCAACCACGCGTTGACGTAGTTGGCAAAGAGCCCCGTCTTGCGCTGTTCTGTGGGAAAGTGCCACACCTCCTGGATGTAAGTGACCACGTACCCCATCTCTACGGCCTTGACGATCTCGGGCGTACACCACGTACCGGTGATCTCTCTTTGGGAGAGTGTTTACACGTGCAAGAACGGTCTGCAAAAGGTTTCAACATCTCCGTCTCTACGCACGAACGGCAGAGAGGAAAGACCAGCTTTCCTTCACACCGGTACGGTAGCACGGGGTGGAAGAGCTCGTACGGAGGCTGAATGGTGACCTTGGCCATGCCGAAGTAGTGGTGGATGTCTTGGTCTTCCGGGTGTGTGGCGATGGTCGGATGACCCACAGGATACTCTGCGTACTTGATAGAGGGACGTGACGTCCATGTACTTGATCTGCTCCCCGGCTGCCTTGTCCACGGACGCGTAGAGGGTAACGGCGTTGGTTCTACCGCCAAGAACGCCTCTCTCGGTTGCAACGGCTCCTCGACGTGGATGGTAGAGAGGAAAGCTTGCAAGTCCGCGTCAGTCTTGACATCTCGGTCCCACTCGCACTCCCATTTGACGGTGACATTGTAACCACCTTGCTCGAACAGGATTTTTTCTTTGGCAAAGGTGGCCTCATACAGTTCGGCAAAGGTGCAATCGCTCATGATGCTCTTTTGATTGCGATCCGGGTAGCACTTGGGACACCCGTGCCAAAGGCAGCCGTGGAACTTCGTAGACGGTGTTGGTGTTCGCATCAAACCCATCCACCAGGTACGATTGAGTTGGGGTGAACAAGCGCACTTCACCACCGTTGAAGGCGTGTCGAATGCGGTCAGCCGATGGATCGTTGGATGGAGTTTGCACCCGGAGGCTACGTTCTTCCCAAACCAACCACTTGAGGGCCTTGATGGACTGGATGGAGGTGGCGCCATGCCAGCCGCCAGGAGGTTCTACGGCGATGGTGTTGTGGGGAGCTGTTTTTTTCCGCCAGTAGCGATTGCAGGCCGAGGCGATGGTTATGCACTTCTCCATCGGCTTGAACTCGGCTTTCGCTTCAAACTCCTCCTGGAACTTTTGACAGCCTGCCTTGAGTAGTTTCACGTCCGAGTGGCAGTACGCTTTCATCTCGGTTTTGAGATTGAAGTTGTAGCTGTTGTCCACCTTGTCAGCGTACCACGCCTCGAACGCAGCTTTCATCTTGGCAGGCATGCCTTTAGGGTAGTAAGTTGCAGCTGGTGGCATGGGACCCTCGTAGTCCTGGTTCGACAACGTGTTGAACAAGTGAGGGAAGAAGCCCTTGCGTTGCTCCGTGATTCCGAAGGTGTTTGGAAAGGCCGAGAGTGGGAATGGTAGAAAGCAGAGGGAGTCTTTAAAGGTGATGTCCCCAGTCGAGAGGGAGAGGACTTTGGTTCCTAGACATATCTGCTGTTCCACGGCACGATGAGTGGCATACAAGTATTGTAGGACGAACATGCCGTCATAGCCTTTGCAATTGTGGAACACATAGATGACTCTGCGCTAGTCGCCGTAGTCATCGACCGTGAGACTGTCTAGATGTTCCACGAACTCCTCCGTACAGTTGGTACCGTAGAATGTTAGGGTGTCGTCCTCGTCCTCTGTTTCCATACAGACCAGGATGGGTGTTTGCACACCGTCTGCGTCGGTGACGGCCTCGTAGTCTGCATCGACAAAGAGTGGGGGAGGTTTCTTGACCCACGCCTGTCCAGACTCGTCCATCTCTACGATGGGGCGCATACCCACTTCGGCCAATGGTATCTTCTTTAATTTGGGCTCGTCCTCCTCAGGGTCCAAGGGTTGAATGAAGCATTGATGAGAGGCCAGCTCAACGTCTTTTTCACAGAAAGGGCACACGTCCCACCCGCACTTGTGTGTGTACCGTTTTCTGCTTTTCTTGTCTTTGGCTGCTGCATCGTACACCTTGTGGCATGACAGACACTTTTTCAGGACAGCACACAAGGAACGGCACGTCTTGGTTTCTTTCAGATGAGAAGAGAAGCAGGACTGTCCTAAGAAAAGACGATGGCAGATGTCACAAGAAAGAGAAGGCGATGGAAAGGAACCGGGAGGAAGCGACGTTTTGGCCGAAGTGAAATCCTGGCACTTGGTCTTCTTGCAAGACCGACACCACTTGCCTTTACACGGATGATTTTCCATGTCTTCATTGTTGTACGCCTTGTCGCAGTCGTGGCAGTAATACGACTTGGACAGGAACCCGCTGAAAGAGTTGCAACCGTGGTAGTGGTGGTCGACCTTGACGAGGAGGATCTGTTTGGGGGCAGGTGGTCCCGCAAAGACGATAGAATGGGGTCGGTCGACGGACATGACTTTAACTTGATAGTCCGGAAGAACCGCTTGAAACTTTTTGAGTTCCACGATGCCGCACGGTCCTTCCGGTACACCGGCCAGCCAGTGTAAGTCCTTAGCCAAACGTGTCTGGATGGGACGACCTTGTCTCAAGTTCTTGTAGTCATGGCCCGCATTCCCCTCGTCGGCGTAGGCACGCATGGTGACGATGGCCCGGGCACAGCATAACTCGTCCTCGTTTTTAATGGTGACGATGGACTTTTTGTCTGGCAACAGTTTGTCGATGGCTTTTCGCCCAGGACGAAGTTTCTTGTTACGACCACTCCCATGACCTGGCGTACGGATGAAGGTGGTCTCCATGGTAAAGGAGTCGTCGGCCTCGAACTGTTGGTTGGAGTTGGGTTTGGCCGAGAGGGATTGGAGATAAGTGTCCAATCGATCACTGCCATCCTCAAACTCCTCCACGGTGAAGGTCGTGGACTGAAAGGCGTGGGTGAAAGCGTCCGACTGCAGCGTGAAGTGCAGAGTGGAATGGGGCTGCAAGGTCGAGTCCGAGGCGATCTGGTGACGAATGTTTCGTCGTAAGGCCTCGGTCACTTCGCGACCCAAATCGTCACGTGCTGTTGGGTCTCGGTTCTGGCGGAGCGTGGCCTGGAACCGTTGGCGGTCGAGGACTTGACGCCAGGTCCTGCGCGGTCCCACGGGACGGAGCTGAAAATCCAACAAGGGTGGACCGCCACCCACTTGTTGTTCACCATCCAAGATGGCGTCGAGCGAAGGATCAAAGACCCACATGTCATCGTCGTCATTGTCTTCCTTATTGTCTAACATGGCAGCGAGCGAAGGATCGTGAACCCACTCGTCGTCAGAGAAAGAAGAAGAAGATCTTTTTCTTTTTGTGCCGGTATCCACAGCCCGCGAGCGAGCACCGAAGCACAAATCGTTCCGAAAAGAACGGGCCGAAGCCGAAGAATTATCGTTCCGAAAAGAACGAGCCGAAGCCGAAGAATTATCGCTCCGAAAAGAGCGGGCTGAAGCCGGAACAGAACGAGAACGTAATGATCGTCCTACCTTTGGGCGGTAAGGACTTTTTTCAGAATGTCTCAATCGAATATTTTCATTTATGGGTTGATGTTCTGGTGTCCTCACTGTGACCAGTATAGCGTGTTCATGAACTTTTGTGGCGAGATTTTTTATTGTTGTAATTGTAACGCGAACATCATGTGATTTTTTTCCTAGACCTCCAGATTTCGTCAAGATACGTATTTTAAATAAAACGATTTTATCCATACTTTTGTGTTGTAAAAAATGCAATTCTCACGAAATTGTAATTAAGAAACGTGTACTTTCTTTTTACTGTTTAAAATGTAATAAGATTTATATACGTCATTAAATAAACCGTTTCATTATTTTCTTAGGTTTTCATCCTTGGATCGTCCCCTTCGTTTGTTTTGTAGATATTGTTATAAATACAAGATAATTTTATTTTCAGAATGGTTATTTTGTTTGTCATGTAGACACGAACACGAGTGGTTTTCTAACTAGACGTATTTTTTTTTTGTAAAAAAAATGTTCTGAATACAAGATATTTTTATTTCTACATGTGAATGATTGTACCAATGAAGATTTTTTCCATTTTTTCAGATTCGATGAGGGAGAAATATGTTTTAAGTGCACAAACTGTTTGGCATTAGGGAAAAAAAGTTGTGGTGTTTTGTATTGTATTAAATCTAGTGAATTATTGTATTATTTTTACAACGAAAATGTATATGAATAAAGTTTTTCTTCTTTCACCGATCATTATTGTATTATTATTATTGTAACAGATATTGTAACACAGAGTATGACGAATAAACAGCTGGATCGACAAGAAGGCCCTGGTGACACCATGAAAGACTTTTACGTTAAGTTGACGAGTGGTTCGAATCGGTTCGAATTTCCAGACAACCGAGCAAACCGTTTTAAGAACAGACTCCCGTACCTGATGCAGTTCAAGGAACCCGGTTGGAAAGTGGGCATGACAGACATTCACGTACCCAAAACGCCCCGTCGACTGGACATGACAGATCCCTTCTTGTTCAGTTTCAAGTGGCACTTGAAGTATGGTGACGGAACTTACGCCGGTGCGGACGGCACGACGTTGGAGATCACGCGTGACGATCTGGAACGGCTGCACCCCAACATCGCCAGCGGTACCCAACTCCTGCAAGCCGTGAGACGTCTCTACTACAAGACGTTGCAAGACATCGGTGTGGCGGGCTCTGAACTGGGACGAGACGGTGGAGAGAAATTTTACACCCAACTCGTGTCCGACCAAGACGAATTCGTCTTGGACAACAGCGAAACGTTCACTGGGGACGCCAATCGTTACCCGGCCGTGTTCGTGGGATTTTACTTGGCCCAAGACATGGGATGGATCAATTTACGCAAAGACTTTCCTTACGACACCGCGCTCGATGCCACAGACATTGTGGAAGGCAACGACAAATTTTACAAAGTGGACAACGATGCCCTCCAGTTGAGCTGTTTCTGCAATTGGGTGTTTTCGTACCTGGACGAAAGTTACGAAAGAGCCTTCGGGTCCAATCGACGCCAACTGTTCGTACACTCCAGCGTGGTGGAAAGCATCCCCGTGGGCGTACGCATGACGAATCTCTTGGGGGACATTCCGTACTCCCTGGAACGACGCGGCTATGAGATGCAACACGTTCGATATATGCCCGTACGCGGAGAACTCTTGGACATCACCGAGATCGTCGTGAAAGAGGAAGACGACACTGACGTTCACTTCAAAACTGGGAACACCGTGGCGACGTTACATTTCAAGTATGCCTGGTGAAGAGTTTTACCTCACGTTACCCAGCGACAGCAGTCGCCGCGAATATCCTGACAACGCGAACAATAGCTTCAAACTGCGACTGCCCAACCAATTTCGTTTGGAAGGACAAGGTTGGAAAGTGGGATAGAGCAGCATTTCCTTACCCGATGTCAAGATCGACTTGACGAAATTAAAATCCTTGAACAGTCCTCTCCTGAGTGTCAAGTCGTTGGCCAAAACGAAAGTTGGCGGAATTAAGCTGAAGTTCGAAGAACGATCGACAGATTTGGCGTTTCACGACATCCTTTATAACGAGAACATCGTGGACGGTCTCAGTTTCGTGAAAGCCTTGATTTTCAAGTTTGATCAAGTGACCAATTCTAAACGCAGCCACAATGACTTGACACGGCATCCTACGAATCGAATGAAATTGGAATACACCTTCACGTGGGAAGGAGACTAGTTGCTGTTGGACAATTCCCAGTTGAACATTCTCTGTGCCGAAGCTGTTTTCAAAATGATGTTCAACAAAAAGTTGGCTTTTTACATGGATTGGGTCAAGAGAGAAGGGAACGGAGATATCCTGCTCGGACCAAACCTGAAGGAGGAACACTACACCACCCAGATACCCAATCCTGCAGACGTACCCAAAGAAGATGGAGAAGAGGCCTCATTCTGGCGCCTCAAAGACGGAAAGTTGTACTTGAGTTGCTTGTGCAATTGGCGATTCGTCAACTTCGATAGAGCCTTTCAAAAAGTGATAGGAGAGGCATCGCGTTCGTTGATCGTGTACTCGGACGTGGCACAGAGTTCCGTGGTGGGCGATCAAGTCACCGATCTATTGCGAGAAGTCAACTACGTGAGAAAAGGACGAGGCAACGCCTACTTCGAACCGCTCCACGTACAATATATTCCAGTGCGCAAGGACACGTTGGACATTATCGAGACACAGGTGTCCGAGACGAACGGAACGTTGGCGAAATTCGGTGGAGGCAGAACCCTCTTGACGTTGCATTTCAAACGAGAATGAGCGGAGGTAGTTTGACGCGCTACGTACCCGACCAAGATGGCACCGGTTTCTTCAAAGACATACTTTCTGCCAGCGCCCGAGAAGGTTGGCGAGGTTTAAAAAGGGGTCCGTTGGGTCTACCCGTCAACATTTCTGATGCCGTCGCTGGAGCCAAGAGAGGAGCGAAACGCACGGTGAAACGTACGATAGAAAGAGAAGCCACCAAGAGACTCAAGAGAGGCATTAACGATTTGTTTGGTTCGTGATGAATCCTATCTATTCCAGACGCGTGAAACGGATAAGGAAAATAAGTCAACGAGGTGGGACGCTTTGGTCCGGCACCACTCGATTACCTTGGACTGACTTGGTGAAACAACTACAGCGACAGTATCCTATAAAAGAGCGACGTCAACGCGGAGGTACATTCATTCCCAGACGTCAACGCAAACGAAAACGATGACAGATCTCGTGCCTTTGAACGGATCGGCGGGCGTGTCCAATCCGAAATTGGATCTGTTCCGCGTCCCACCCACCGATGTCAGCATCTCCAGTTTTCGCATGGTACCCATCCAGACCTTTACCACAGGGATCAACCCCGTGGACTTTCAGGTCGATCCGCAAGAACATTACATCGATTTGAGTCGCAGTTACTTCGAAGTGGAATTGAGGTTGAAGAAAGCAGCGGACGGTACCAATTACGCAGCGGCAGACAACGTGTTTCCCGTCAACAACTTGGCGCACACCTTGTTCAAAGAGATCAACGTCAAACTCAACGGAACCTTGATCAGCCCTCATACCGACACGTACCATTACAAAGCCTACCTCGAAACGTTGCTGAACCACGACAGAGACGACGGCGACACCATCTTGAAACCTCAAGGCTGGTAAAACGGCATCGACTGTCCCAACACGTTGACGGCCAACAACCTGGACTATGCCGCGCCTCACGCCGCCTTCGAGGCTCTGACTACCACTCAACAAGAAACCGTGAAAGCCCTGAAAGCCGAAAGAGCCAAGTACCTGGGAGGTACCGTGCACGTGTTGCGGTTCACGCCCCACATCGAAGTGTTTCACATGGACAAAGTATTGGTGCCAGGCGTGCAACTCCAGATCCAGATGTACTTCAACAACCCAGATCTGTTCACCGTGGGTGTCGCAGGGCAAGCTGCGGCTCGACTCACCAGCCAAGACGTAAAAGTCAGACTGTACCTCTGTCAACTGAGACTCAATCCCTCTGTGTACTTGGAATTGGAAAACAAGCAGAGAACGACCAGGAAACCTGTCAGCTACACCACAGTGAGAGGCGAAATCAGGACCTACAACATGCAAGGCAACCAACAACGCTTCGAGATCAACAACCTGTTTCAAGGCAGAATACCGAACCGCTTGGTGGTGGGTATGGTGTCGACGGCGGCTTTCACCGGTACGTTGGCCACCAACCCCTTCAATTTCCAGAAATTCGGTTTGAGCAGCATTCGGCAACTGGTGAGAAGAGAAGAGTACCCGTACGATACGTTGGAACTGGTGCACGACGACGACAGCAAGGATCTGAGAGGATACTTCAGGTTCCTGCAAGCCACGGGGTGTCTTTGCCGAAAGAAAGGAAACATGGTCAGGAGCGAGGAATGGGGACAAGGCAGGAACAGCACGCTGTTCGTATTTGACAACGCGGCCAACGGATGTTTGGACAGTCCCGTGTTGAATCCCAAACAGAGCGGAGAGGTGCAGATGGTCCTGAATTTCGGTGCCAATCCAGGAGTCAACATCACCGTCGTGGTGTGCGGCGAATTCGAAAACCTGTTAGAAGTCGACGCCAACAAAGCCGTCCTGTACAACGTGTACGAACGCTGATGGAACGAATGGCCCTGAACAACGTGCAGTTGGACCATTTGGCAGAAGCAGACCCCGTGTTGAAACCGCATTTCCACGGGACCGTGGCGTGCGACGAATTACCGCCGACCCCTCGCAAAGACGTGCCTCAGGGTTACATCGTCAATACGGATCCGTCCGACTTACCGGGTCGCCATTGGATCTCCCTGTGGACCGAAGGCAACAAGTGCGAAGTGATGGACAGTTACGCGTTACCTTTGGAGGCGTACCAGACCGCGGGACCGTTGCAAGCGTGGTTAAAGAAACATTGGAAGTACGTGATCCGCAACGGACAGAGTTTACAGTTGCTGTTCAGCAAGGGTATCGGCGATTACGCCCTGTTGTATTTGAGTTCAAAAGCCAGAAACGAAAGCATGCAATACTTTGTAAATCGATTCTCGAGACACGATTACGCGGCAAATGACCACAAAGTAGGACAGATGTTACGAGAAAAAATACTAAGAGCCTTAGGATGGCACGACGTTTGTAAACGACCTCACGTTCAGAACACCGTGCGATCGCACCGCGGTGTAAATCACTTGTTTTGCGAATGTTAATAAAGACGTGTGAAAACGATACCTGTAGTCAGAGGGGGTAAGTTTCTAAAGAAACTGTGGTGCTGCGTCGGTGCGAAGTATAACAATATAATTTGGTTTTATCAACTGGGTTGATAATGTCAATTGGCCACCGTAAAAAGATTCAAGAGCTGACGTTTCGAGCGTTGGCCCTTCGTCGGAGCGAATCAAGGAATTGTGCGTCGTGTGTTTTTTTTTTATACAGAAAGATGGAGCTTCGCTATTGGCTGGTGCCTGGTAACGTGAAAACTTCGGAATAAATTAGTTGAATGAAAAGCGTTCGTTGATACCGTGAGGATTAAGAGTGCCGATTTGAAAAATAAATTTTTGTTCTAGAGTTTTACGGCTTTCCGTGTTTCCTTGGTGAAGGGAAAGGCCGCAGACTGCCATATGTTGCTTAGAATGATTTGGGAGATTGAAGTGTCTCGCAACCGGTTTCGATGCATTTTTGTCGTCCTTCTCTACGTCACGAAGGTGTTCTCGGAATCGGTCGCCAAGTCGTCTCCCTGTTTCGCCGATGTATAACTTTTTGCAAATTATATTGTTATACTTCCCACCGACGCAGCACCACAGTTTCTTTAGAAACTTACCCCCTCTATTCATCTGTTGTTTATCGCTGCGACCACTAATCTCTTGCACTAGTATTCTTTATTCCACAGATTTCCGACCAGAAGACCGACAACAAGACGATGCCAAGCCTGAAGAAACTCACCAAGGAGCTACGCCAGGAAATCGTAAGTTATCTTTTTCCTTTTCCCCCTATTAGTAATAATCTAGCTTTCCGTTTAGCCATTCTCATCTTCGCTAAAACCAGGTTTTGTAGTCACATCAACTTCATCGGCCGTTGCCTTCATTCTAAAGTTATTCCGAAGGGTTTTCGCTCCAATTTTCATGCATCTTCTCTCTCCCATTCTAATCAATATCGTCGCCAAATTCAGTGTGCTCAAAATTCTTTTTCACGTAACATTATGAGGATTACTATCAGAGCTATGTGCCAAAAACGCGATGACCTCGACAAACAAATTCTACATTATCGCTCTGAACTGTCCAAAACATGCCCAGCTATTTTAGTACAATCTATTCGCGTTAAAATTCAGGAGTTAAACTCTAAACTTTTTAACCATTTACACCAAATTAAGGCCCAAAAACTTCAACAATTAATAGGTCCTCAAATTACTTGTGACTCATCACTTGAAAACCTTAACACCGTGGTTACTATTCCAGAAAATCTTCCGCTCTCCGACTCAGAGAAATCCGTCCTCAGTAAGGGCTTGAACTTTGTTCCTATATCCAAAAACCGGACGAATTCTCAGTTAAGCAAGATGTTGAAAAATTCCTTCGCCGCGTTCAACTGAAAGCCTTTTTCCATGACAAAGAGGATGATTCTAACACCTCGGACAAAGATACTTTCGAGACGCTTCAGACTCGAAAATCTAAGTGGACTCCCCCAGAGGGCCAGTTTGTCTCTTTAGATGTTTTCATTAAAAAATGCCGTCACGACATCAACAAACTTAATTTCAATCGTAACACCAAATTTTCCAACCTTTCTTCGGAAGAGAGGATGGCGCTAAAAAACCTTAGTAAGCGCAAAGACATAATTATCAAAGCGGCCGACAAAGGCGGCGCTTTAGTTGTTTGGCGGGCCGACCTCTACCAAAAAGAAGCTTTGCGGCAACTTTCTGACACCTCTTTTTATGCTAAAGTCGATAAAGATCTCACCTCCACTAACCAACAAATTCTCAAGAGCACTATTAACGACCTTATAGTTAAACAAGAATTGCCGGCTACTGCTACCAATCTCATCATTACCACTCCCAGAACCTCGTGTATTTACTTTTTACCTAAAATTCACAAACCTAACAACCCAGGTCGACCTATCGTCTCTGCCTGTAGTTGCCCTACCGAACTCATTTACAGCTATTTAGACAAAATTATGGCACCTATTGTCAGACCTTTACCGTCATACGTTAAAGACAGTCAACACGCACTTCAAATTTTTCGCGATTTCAATTTCCTGGGCGAAGACAAACTTATTTTCACTATGGATATTACATCTCTTTACACCGTCACCCCAAATGGCGAAGGTCTTCTAGCCCTCAAACATTTTTTTGATTTACGCACTGTTAAGGAACCAAGCTCAACTGTTTTTCATTCGCGAACAATTATTACAAACAAATCAATGGCGTGGCCATGGGTACCAAAATGGGACCCAGCTACGCCAATCTTTTCGTAGGCTGCATTGAACACCAATTTTTCAATCAATACAACGGCCCAAAACCTGAACTCTATCGTCGCTACATTGACGACTGTATCGGCGCTAGCTCTTCTACCAGAGAGGATCTTAATCAATTTATAACCGCTGTTGATTCGTTTCATCCTGCCCTTAAATATACCTGGGAAATTTCCGATGCTTCCTTAGCATTCCTGGATATCAAAGTCTCTATCGAAGGCAACAGTTTATGCACAAGTGTGCACTACAAACCCACAGATTCTCATAGCTATTTGTTGTATTCATCTTCACATCCATCACATGTCAAGAATTCCATTCCTTATTCTCAGTTTCTTAGACTTCGCCGTCTTTGTAGTGACGACTCTGATTTTTCCTTAAAATCAGAGGAAATGTGCAATTTCTTCGACAAACGCGGCTATCCTGCTTCTGTTGTTCAAGCGGGCCATCATCGCGCCCAGCAAATTGATCGACAGTCAGCACTACAAACGTCACAGAGAGAAAACAACGATAGAATTCCATTCACCCTCACATTTCACCCTCACAACCACGCAGTTAAATCCATCATTCTCAAAAACTTTAAATTACTTCAAAATGATCCCGACACTGGTAGAATCTTTTCGCAACCGCCATTAATTTCATTTAAACGCGAAAAACATAGTGATGAACTAGTGATGAACCCGGAACTTTTAAATGCGCTCGCGCACGATGCAAAACATGCCCTTTCATTCACAACGTTGACAAAATATCGGGACCCAAGCGATCTATCAAAATCACTGATCATTTCACCTGTACCTCAGCCAATGCCATCTACTGTATAACTTGCACTCTTTGCAAAAAGTTATACATCGGCGAAACAGGGAGACGACTTGGCGACCGATTCCGAGAACACCTTCGTGACGTAGAGAAAGACGACAAAAATGCATCGAAACCAGTTGCGAGACACTTCAATCTCCCAAATCATTCTAAGCAACATATGGCAGTCTGCGGCCTTTCCCTTCACCAAGGAAACACGGAAAGCCGTAAAACTCTAGAACAAAAATTTATTTTTCAAATCGGCACTCTTAATCCTCACGGTATCAACGAACGCTTTTCATTCAACTAATTTATTCCGAAGTTTTCACATTACCAGGCACCAGCCAATAGCGAAGCTCCATCTTTCTGTATATAAAAACACACGACGCACCATTCCTTGATTCGCTCCGACGAAGGGCTAACGCTCGAAACGTCAGCTCTTGAATCTTTTTACGGATACCTGTAGTCACTCTGCACCCATGGATCGAGGAGAAGCGTTCACCTTCGACTGTCCGTGCAGCATCTTGATCGTTGGACCGTCGGGCTGCGGTAAGACGGTCTTCACTTCCAAACTCTTGACGGAAAACGCCGACTTGTTTGGGTCGTCTCCCAAGGTCGTACGATACTGTTACGGCGCGTGGCAGGAAATGCAGCGAAAAGGCATAAAATTCAAAGAAGGCATTCCAGACACCACCGATTTGAAAAAGTGGTTTCCGAAAGGAGGCGTACTGGTGATGAACGATTTGATGGACGAAGGAGGCAGCGACAAACGTGTGCTCGATCTATTCACCAAAGACTCTCATCATCAAAACATCACGGTGTTGTACTTGTGTCAAGACATGTTCCCGCCCGGCAAGTACGCCAAGAGCATTTCAAGAAACGCGCATTACGTGGTGGCGTTCAAGAACCCTCGCGACCAATTGGGATTTCGAAACTTGGTGCTTCAAGCGTTTCCAAATAAGTGGAAAGACGTGCACGACAGGTACAGACGAGTGACGGACCGTCCTTTCGGTTACATGGTCTTGGACTTGCATCCTGCCAGTAGCGACAATCGACGACTCCTCAGCAACTTGTTAAAAGACGAGGGATTCGTGCGATGTTATCAGTTCGAAGAAGACGATGACCTATAACTATCGTTCTTTCTTCTTGAAGAAAAAGACACCCCCATCCGTGGTTCGGTAAGTAACGCCAAACGAAGAGATTGGACGTACTTTCATCACGTGCCTGTCCGCGACCTAGACTATTTGTGATGCAGCTACGCGACATTTCGTGGTGCAGGTTCGTGCACCGATGCAGGCGACACTTGAGAAAGACGAAGCCCGACAACATGGATCGCGACGCGATGACGCGATTGGTGACGACGTGTAAGACGTGGGAGGACGTGGACGATCTGGTACGAGCATATAACGAGACTCACTTCAGAGAATTGATTCAATCGTTACGCGATGAGCAGTCCTTACAGACGTCCGATTGAGGAAGCGTTACCTTCGGTGGGAGTGGGCAGATCTCCCGACGTACCGTCGATGGGGAACCTCATTCACATGGCGTTAACCATGTCGCCTTTGAGCCCTCATCCCATCGACACCCTCGATTTGGATCGTTTGGATCCGTCTGCAGTGGATCGTCAACAGTTGCAAGCCATGGAAGCAATACAAGACCAAGACATCATGGCTGCCTTGAGTCCCGCACACGTGTACGAGATGATGCAAAACGCCTACGGCACGCCTGGCGTAGGTTCTCCACCCACACCTGTTTTCTCGACTCCTTTCTCAACACTTACGACACTACTTACATACTTACTTACATAAATACCTGCTTACAGTTACAGCAACTTACAAAAAAAACAATGAAAACTATATACATTTGTATAACTTTGGGAATAGCCTCAAGAAAAAAAGAGACAGTCGCGCATTAACTGTCACTTTTATTTATACATATAAATTCCGTATTACATGCGTTTTATTTTATACAGGAAAACACTAACTAAAAAAAAAAAATTAGGAGAAAGATAGATTACAGAAAAATACCTTTTGGCCATTTATTATAAAAGTTTGGCAGATCGTTATTTTTTGAGGCAATGTATTTTTCTGTCTGATAGTTAATTTTGATTTTTCGTTTGTAACCTTCTATATACGGGTGTGTGTTCTTTCTTCTACAATCCCAGATATATAACTTACCGATTAATATTAAATAATTAAGTAAAGGGCAAGGTGAATTTATTATGCCTATTGTAATATCTTGAATGCTGAGAACTCTCAAATTTTTTGTTAGGGTAAAGTAGTATTTTTCAAAATGTTTCCAGAATATATTCGAGAAAGAACAATAAAAAAAGAGGTGCTCTGATGTTTCTGTTTCAGTGTCACAAAAGGTGCATTTGTCGTGCTCACTATAGCCAATTTTAAATAATTTCTTGTTTGTATAAAGGATGGAATTTAAAATTTTGTATTGAAAGGCTTTCACATAAGGTTTATAAGCAACTTTGTGAGGAAGGGCGTAGGCAAGTTTCAATTCTTCTTGAGTTAAGTTAAAATTTTGTCTTAGTTTCATAGCATTGTTTGGTAGCTGAGCTTTCCTGCTTACTATTAATGAATAGAAATCTTTCGATTTCTTTTTTGTAATATCAAAAATAACATTATTACACTTAAAATAGGGAAGGCGCCTATCTGACCCATGCTCAGCCGTTTTTAAGTAGGATGGTATAGAGTGTCTAAGACCAGTCCATGTAAGAAAATTGGCCTTTTGATTTTTTTTCCTTATTATTTCAAAAGAATTAATATTGTTAAGATTTAGTAACAAATCGTTGACAGTGCAAATTCCAAAGTTGTAATAAGTATTGTAAAAGACAGGTTTTCCATTAATTCTAATGTCTTTATTGTTCCAAATTATAGAAAGCCAGTGTTTCTCTTCAAAGAAGAGATCTCGAAATTCTGACCACCAAAGCAAAAGTTCTCTATAGAAAGTTGAGATAATTGGAAGATCCTTTATCGCGTAATTGCAGTCAAAGATTAATAAATCTCCAAGTTGTTTTAGGAGGTGTTTTAAATAGAACTTCCATGTACTGTCATTGTTATTAAATATTCTTTTCAACCAAGCCAGTCTTAACGCCTTAATCATACTTTCAATGTCCATCATTTTTATGCCACCTTCTTCGAGAGTGTTTATCGCCGAAAGTCTTGTCACTTTATCTTTTCCTTTCCATACAAAGGTGAAAATTATGTGGTTCGCTTGTTTAATAATATTTGATGGAGTTGGTAGTAATGAGGACACGTAGACTAATTTGGGGTAAGTAGAGATTTAATTATAGTAACTTTGCCATAAATAGATAACCCTCTTGAAGACCAAATATTTGTAAGCTTCTTCATATTATCAAGTTTATCTTGGAAGTTTTTTTCATAGAGTAATGACTGGTCATATGTAAAGAATACCCCTAAGGCTTTGATGGGTTCACTTGGCCAATTTAAACCGAGTGGTTTTTTATCGTTGTCCTTTTGAGACCCAATCCACATACCTTCTGTTTTTGAACTGTTAATTTCAAGTCCACATAAATTTTTAAAATGATCTAGTTGTTGAAATAAAGCGTTTGCCGAGTCTAAATTTGACAGGACCGCAGTGGTATCGTCTGCATATTGTAAAACTTTTGTTTCATTGTTGCCTATTTTAATTCCCTCGATTTTTGGATCTTTACGGATAGAAATTGCCAAGGTTTCGATGACTAGGAGAAAGAGATACGGAGAGAGTGGGTCACCCTGTCTCACACCTCGTGCTAGGGTGAAAGAATCTGATGCTAAGCCATTATTTATAACGCAGCTCTCGATGTTGTGATAAAATGTTTTAACCCAATTAATTAAGTCAGGCCCAAAGTTAAAGGCTTTAAGACAGTCAAAAAGATAGTGCCATTCTACAGTATCGAACGCTTTCTTAAAATCAATAAAAATCAAAATACCAGGAATGTTTTCATTTTTTGTGAATTCCATGATATCAAAAATCGATCTTAACGTTTCTCCAATGTAGCGATCTTTAACGTAGCCTGTTTGATTGTAATGAATAATATTTGGCAAAACATTCTTAACCCTAACTGCGATTACTTTTGAAATGATTTTAGCATCAACATTAATAAGGGATATAGGTCTCCAATTTTCTATCAGTGTTCGATCTTTACCTTGTTTCTCAATTAAAGTGATAACTGCCTTTCTTTGCGAGCTGGACAGTTCTCCATATTTAAAGGACTCTTGTACGCAATCCATAAAGGATGCGCTAATTAAGTTCCAGCAGGTTTTATAAAATTCTACTGGTAATCCGTCATTGCAGACGTAGGTACACCACCACCACCCGCAAGACCCACGGTCTTGCACAAGAGCCCTCGTAGGCGTCTTCCCTCGAGTAGTAGCAGTAGCAGCGGCAGCAGCAGCGGCAGCCCTCAAAGCCCGACGAGAATGAATCAAGACGAATTGCAGCGACAATTGCAACTGTTGCTAGACGATCAAAGTCAATCGGCAGCTGGACGACGCATCGCTGGCATCACGACCACCAACACCATCACCACGACCTACAAAGACGGAGGCAGACCGAGCGTGCGACGCAGTTCTACGCGAGTGAGCGATTGAGATGGAACGACAGGTGTCTCTCTTGAACGGGACCCATGCCAAGTGCCCATTGGACAGCAAATTATTGTACAAGTTGGACGGACTCTTTGCGTTTTACCATCGTCAATGGTGGTGTCATCGTCAGATGTTTTACCATTTCAAGTGGTGTCACGGTTGTTTGAACGCGTTGGCTTTAATCGTAGTGGCAGCAGGGATCGTCGTGGGTTCCGTGTTGGGAAACAGTATCCTGATCGCTTGTTTGTCGGCGGCAGGTACCGTGGTCAAGGGATGGAACGATTTCAAAAAGTTTTCGTTCAAAGTCGACATGTGTCGTTTTGCCTACACCACCTACGACAAGACGTTAATCGAGTTGAGAACCTACGCACGAGGTCTTCCCATGGACGAGTTGGACGGATTCTTGATCAAGATGCAAACCTTGGACGACACCATCACCGATTTCACCCCGCCGGTGTCCGACAAGTGCGTGCGAGAAGTGCGTGGTAGAAGAAGAACGCGAAAGAGACAAAAAGGCACTCATTCCAGCTTTGGTTGCCGGAGGAAAGGCCATAGCAGCGGGTGCTCTGTCCGGAGATGCAGGGTACGGTGCGAAAAAAGGATTGGAAGCGTTAGAAAGAAGAAAAAGAAAACGAAAAGCCCCTCGCGGTCACAATTGAGTTCTGCAGTCAAGAAACAAGCAAAAGTCATCTCGCGCATTGTAAAAGGCTTTGCGGGATGAAAAGGAGGACTAAGACACGACGCAGAAGACGACAACGAGGCGGTGCATTGCTCAGTATACGCAAGAACGCTGCGACGATCGGGTACAAGCTCGGAAAGGACAAGAGGTATAAAAGAATGGGTGCCAAGGGTGTCACGGGTAGTTACAAAAGACGCTCTGCTCCGTGGGAAGTATGATGAGACTGTTACGAAAGGAGAAACGTTTCCTGACGTCCATCCTGAATGAGGCGGACCGGTACAGGCGACAAGACATGTTGATGCATGCCAATGCCGATCAGATCAACGCCGTCAGCGAAATGGTCTTGAATCTGCTTACAGCGAACAGGCGATACAGAAGTTACGACCTCATAAAAACAAACTACGCGAACTGGCCAAACGCAAACACTCGGTCAAACGACGACGCGAACAACTGTTGAAGCAACAAGGCAGCGGGTTTTGGAACGGTCTACGCAACGTCTTCAAAGCATGTCACTGCAAGAGCGGTTAAAAGGGTGGAAGCGACGCGTGGCCTACCTGGTGTCTGAAACGAGAGAGCTACGAGAACGTTTGCAACGTGTGGAAGAAAACAGAGACAGATGGTATAAAGCCCACCACGATCTACGTCAAGAACATAGCTCCTGGAAGTACGCGGACGAACGTTTGTGTCCCGACTGTAGAATCGCCGATGGAAAAACGTGCGAGTTGTGCCAGGAGTGTGCCGACCGCGTAAGAGGACTTTAAAGTTAACTCCACATCAATCCGTTTTTCAGTCCCCCGACAACGATGACGCGAGAAGTACTCATGATCCCGTCCTCGGAGTTCGACCGATTGACGGACCACTACAAAGGCAAGTTGACACAGAGCGCACTATTGAACAAGGCGGCTCGACTGTCTGCCGAGAAACAATTGTTGGAGAAACACTTACCTCCGGGCCTAGCAGTGAAGAAAACCAAACCGATTGCCAAGGAAGTGGGTAAACTCGGCCGGCGCATCCGACAAGGACCCGTGGCCGTTCGCGGTGCACCCGACGATGAGGAAGACGACGACGTACTCTTAAATGCCCCTTTGGAAAACATGCTGAAACAAATCGTCAAAGCCAACAAGGCGACAGCGGCAGCAGCAACAGCAGCAACGCCCGCCGTAGTGGTTAAAAAGGAATCCTCGACGCAATCCAAATCAGTTCCACGCAAGAAAACGATCAAACGACAACCTGCCACACCGTCGACGTCCCACGCGGAACCAGAACCAGAATCGAGAAAATCGACTTTCAAAGAAAAACTGACAGGTCTGTTCAAGAGGAAGAGAAAAACAGAAGCCGAGCGATTGAAACCGGCACCCGAGTGGGAAGATTGGCACAAAGGCAAGAAACTGAGACGTCCTTTGGAGCCCGAGTATGACGAAACCGACGAAGAAGAAGAGTCGGACTAGGAAGAGGAAGACGACTACTGGATGGGGATTCGACATCCAGAAATTACTAGCAAAAACGGGAATGGAATTTCATTGGCCCGGATATCAGTTCATGAGACCTGGCACTCATTTGAAAAAGAGACTGGCACGAGGCGACAAGGGCATCAATCGTCTGGATCGGATTGCAAGAAACCACGACATCGATTATTCTCGTGCCAAGAACCTGCAAGACAAGTGGGCAGCGGACGCTAAGATGATAAGTGTGATAAACAAGTTACCCGGCAAGAAAACTATGACAGAACGCATCGTCAAACGTATCATGCAAACCAAGAAAAAACTCAAGTTGTAAACGAAACGAAGTCTTTTATTATTCACAATGTTGTTAAAAAATTTCAAATATTTACAACGATGTAATTCACTTCACTCGCAAGGTTCATATTTACAACGTTGATTAAAAAATGTCAACAGTCACTCCTCTCGTAATAAAGCTTTTCGGCTTGTGAGTCGGTGGTAACCAATCCCCGAGGAGCGCCCCATTTAGCAAAAGGACTGGAAATTAATACGCTCCCTTGTGGAGTGGGGGACCGGAAAGCCATTACGTCATCTCGTTTCTGATTGGTTCCGCCGTATCGAGGTCGTGACGTCATCTCGTCGCTGATTGGTTCGTTCCACCTCGAGGCTGTCTCTACCCATATAGTGCCGCGCTCCGCACCATTCTTCCTTTTTACAACATGGCCCCTTTACAGTCAGGACCTCTGCGCTCCACGCGTCTACGAAGTGACGTCATCCTTTTTATCGATTTGTATCGATTGGGTTCCCTGGAAATCGGTGAGACAGGTCCAGCTTCTCTGTTGAGGGCTGGGGCGCAGTTTTCCACTCATGGGCGCCGCCATCTTGAATTCACAACTCGTACTCTGATTGGTCCACACAAAAACTAGGGCCGCTAAAAACTTAGTAGATCGGGTAATTCATGTGAGCGGCTTTCTGATTGGTCGAGACCCGTCACGTGTGCTGGATGCTGCTCTCTCATTGGTTACGGGCCAAAGTGCCATGCTTTACTACTGGCTACACGTTAGATTTTGCCTACAGTTTGTGATCTTTAAAATTCATTTTCTCGGGCTCTGATAAGAAATCGTTGTCGGTGTTATCGCGGATAATTACTTACATCTTTACCTTTTATTAAGGGTAAAAAATAATGCAATATGATTTAAATTATTCTGGTATTCGATTTTTGTCCAACTCAAATAAATATTACTCAACTTCCTGATGGATTCCGTCTTAAAATGGTTACTAAAAAGGTTGCTTGAGAGACCCAAGAAACCAAGAACACCTGACTTCACCTATCTCTATTCAGCTACTAATTGGCGTGGCATTTCACACATTATAAATTTAATTTCAACTTCAAGTCCTAGTTATCTACTTCTATGTCTATTTTTATTTTCTCTGAAAAAATTAATTTTCCAGGATAATCCTACCAAAATGCTCGAATAATGCTTAATGCTTTTGTCTCACCAAAATCCTTGCAAACAATGCTACGTTAGGCAGGTCACGAAAACTCATCACCGGTGACCTAGGCGAACCTTCAGTCCGGATGAAAATATTTCGGTGAAGAAAATAGTTTGAATATTTTAGTTTCACATAAATTTTTGCAATAAAGAATTGCATTTCATAAAAACATCATAAAATTTAAAACGCTAAGAAGCTAAAAGACTGAATTAAAAACGACGACATTTCGACGTTACCATAACTTCATTATCAAGTCAAAAATTTTTAAAACCTAGGTTTTTAAAAATACTAAGATGAACAATAAGTGATGAAGATAATTTACAGGTTAGACAAATTCAGCTTTTCAAATTTGACAATGGCCAATTCGCGCTATGCGAGTGAGCGGAGGACGCTTGGAACCGAGCGCGGTAGCGAATTCTCCCGGCAAGCTTGACGGGTGACGTCACATCCCGATTCGCCGGGGACGACTGGGGCCGAGGCTGCCAATCTTTCTTTAGGAGTTATAAATGGAGAGATTTATATCCGAGGGGGCTTATAACCGGCCGCTGTAGCAATTCTCGCTCGCTCATTGGCTAATATTCCCGGTCTAAAAATGCATCAAAACACGCTGATCAAAATACGTTTTGCAGTTACTGATCGCATGATTTTTAATCAGATATTTGTTTGGTTTACACGACTCCTGGGAAGATCATTTTTATCATAAGATTTCGTGTTTTAAATAAATATTAATTGATTGATTGATTGATTGATTGAATGATTGATTGATTGATTGATTGATTGATTGTGAACATGGCAAGGTTGCTGTCCATATTTTTCAGGATGAGCTACAGAAGCTATTCCTTCAAGCCTTCATGAAGCTTTAAACAGTCAAATAAAACCCTTGGTTACCCATGACCTAATGCACCTACATTTTACTGCTATGTTTCAAAATTATATTTTTTAATTTTTTTTTTGGCAACTTGTCTGAGCTTTTGCTGAGAAAGTCACTACTCATCCCAAAAAACCGGGTGGGGTTTTGTCAAGCCCTGTATTTTTTAAAGGGGCACCGTCACAAAGAGTTTTTGGCTTTTTTGGTAATACGGCACCAAGACAATAACTGAAGTAATTTCTCTCAGACAGAAATTGTTTCCTAGAACACCATGAGGAAATTATGAAGTAAATTATTGAAAGAAGTGGGAACCATAATTAGTTTTGAGCTATTTTTCCGAGTCACAAGGGGAGAACTTGAAAAAGCCAGCCTGCATTTTTCAAGTTGAAATCCAAAGCTCCTGGCCGTATCACAGGGATATCACTCCTTTCATAGCTTCATTACACTGACAAAACAACTTTTTGTAGATTTCCAATGGTGTGAATACGTTTTGGGGGTCTTGCAATTTTTAAGTAATTCTCATGAGAGTGTCCCTTTAAACCCAGGTAGTAAACAAACTGTTAAATTTAGTCAATATAGCTAAACAAAAGGCTGCAGGCACTGTTTAATCCCCTCCTTAAATGGAGTGCGCATGCTTGCACCACCATCTTGCATCATGGACTCCAGTGACGAGCAGTCAAGGGCAGTGTTCTGTGGCCTGGGTGTTCCAGTGGGAGGGTCGCGATTTGGAGTCAAGTGACTGTGAGGTAATCCAAACATCTCAGCCATTTGGCAAACCATGGAATACTTTGTCATGGATTCAGCACTGCTCCAATGCCATATTCCACTCATAGAAAAATCATCGATGCGTTTTTCCGCAATAAATCTGCATACTGCAGCAATGTCATCAACCAGAGTGGGATAACGGATTTGAAAATCATCCACTTTCACAGGCTTAACAGTTTGCTTGAGAGCATCAAACAACACTGGAGTGAAAAGTGAAAAAAAATTGTTCACTCCGACTGCCAAAAGTGAAATGCTGAATGTGTTCCAAAAAGAAAATCATACTCACTATGGCATTTGATTGGGGGGAAACCAGGATTTGGTATTTCAAATTTGGATTTCACTTTCCCCAAAAAACCCACAACATTCAAAAAATGGACTTTGCCTTGGGTCAACCACATGTAACCATAGCTGACTTAATATACCCTTTTTAATTTTACATTTGAAGCTGAATGGTTTTGAAGATCCCTTTATAAAATAGCACTACCACATTTAGGGCAGTAATATAACCCTACTTCATAATTATTACTGCCAAACTAAGAAAACACCTGAAATATTTTGGGAATGTTGATTGTACTGTGACCAATCCTCAAAATCACAATTTTTTTACTGTTGCTGTTTGCAGTTTAGTTTTCTCACAGCTAATTGTCTTTTCCTTGTAATGCAATAACATTCCATAAATATTTCTGGTGTTCACGGTTTACAAATGTTACCCTCATTAAATACTAGGCTTTCAAATGAAACCCTCATTTTAATGCTGCTGCTGCTGCTGCTACTGCTACTGCAACTGCAACTACTACAGACTAATGCTGCTGTAGCTGCTGCTGCTGCTGCTGCTACTGCTACTGCTACTGCTGCTGCTACTGCTACTGCTACTGCTGCTGCTGCTGCTGCTGCTGCTGCTACTGCTACTGCTACTGCTACTACATGTACTACTACTACTACTACTACTACTACTACATGTACTACTACTACTAAAAATCCAACTATCCTTTGCATCAGGCACACATCTTCATGGCTTTAGTACAAGGACAGGAGGCTCTGGACTTCCTGCTTCCCATGCCTACAGTTGTACTTCTGGTTCTTGGCCTCACATTGTGTTTTTTGTATCACATATATTGTACAATATTTTATGGTCATGTCTCACAAGGACTAGGAACTGCAAACTTACGGATTTGATTGGCTAAAATCAATATTTACTGTGGTCTAGAATAATGAAGTTTCTGTGGTGAGAAAGTTACAAACTTTTTTCTCTTAAAAATATTAAATTCATTTGAAAGAGGCAAAAAGCTTGACGAGACAAACTTTGGCAAATTGACAAGCAAACTTTGGCAAATTTGCCTGTACGTATATGTTAAGCACATTGCTGTTCAGAGCAAAATGTCAGAGAGTGTGAACCGTTTACATTCAGCAAATTAAATTTTTCTGGTTGGCCACATAACAAACATCTTTTTAACCGAGCTTGGTTGATCGGTATGGGAGAATCCTGACCTCCGTCATGAGTACAAACCTCAAATTATGCGATTTTGGCAGTCTCCACATGCGACCTCAGTCAAGTTTCTCCCATACAAACCTCCTGCTAGGTTAATAAGAGCAAATTATTATTATGCTAACCAGAGTGCTAATCTAAGGCTAATCCAGGCTAATTGGAGTGCTTTTTTGGCTATCAAGAGTGCAAACCTAGAGAGGTGGGGGTAATTTGCCGAATGTCAAATGCAGAATGCCTAAAGATGAATGCTAAACGTGGAGTGTACCATTTTGTTGTTTGTTACATTTATGTTTCCTTGTGGTTAGCTTTTCATTGTTGGAAAGGGCTAAATACAATACAATGCTGTCCTTTTTAAAAACCAAAAGCTAACTGCAAGCAAACACGAATGAAACTAACCGCAAGCAAATGTTAGTTAAACTAACAGCAATTAAACATGAGTGGAACTAACTGCAGGCAAACAGTGCATTAGTCGATCTGCAAATTCAGTACCCCTGCCGAGCCTGCAGGTCTGCTGTCTGCATCCCCCCGCCAAGATATTAGGGTTGTTCAGATTGGAGTACTTTTCAAAACTGGTGCTCATGCTATGTTTATCACATTTCAGGGGTGTAGCCAGGATTTTTTAAGGGAGGGGGGGGTTCATTCTGTATGTCAAGTTGAAGGACAGATTAAAAAGGTGTCTGGAATCACAAACATTTCAATCCAAGCTAGAGGAAGCTTCATCACATGAAAATGTTAACATAGCGACCAAACTAGTGAGCCAAGCCCTAGTAGAGGCGTGCAAAAAAGCTGGTGTGAAGTCTCAAAAGCCAATTGACGGCTATAAACAAAGGAAAAATTGAGGGGGTAAGTTTCTAAAGAAACTGTGGTGCTGCGTCGGTGGGAAGTATAACAGTATAACGATTCGCTCCGACGAAGGGCTAACGCTCGAAACGTCAGCACTTGAATCTCTTTACGGTGGCCAATTGGCATTATCAACCCAGTTGATAAAACCAAATTATAAAGGAAAAATTGGTTTGATCAGGAATGTGAAACAGAAAAAGAAAACCTAAAATCACTGGGGAAACAAATTTCTTGCAACCCTGATAATCCTCAATTGAGAACCCTTCTACGGCAGGAAAAAAAAAGTTTTAAAAGAACTTGCAAATGAAAGAAACACTTGTACCTTAGTGAAAAAATAGCAGACATCGATTACCAGAATCCCAAAGACACTTGGAAACAGATTGGTAACATGTTTAACCTTAGTTGTAAAATTCATTAATAATTCATAAGGAGTAGATCCAATGCAAAGGTACTATTTAGGTCACATGAATGCTCTGTAAACCCCAATACAAATCAAGAGTAGAATTAACTTTTGATACAGATCTTTACTGATTAAAATGCAAAGCACAATGGAATCGAATAACAATACTTTGCATTCAATTTATTGTTTTCATTTCACAAGTACGATAAAATATTCGCGTCCGATCTGTATGGGCTTTACAATTGCTCGCCTATCGGCTCGCAATTGTAAATGCCCATACAGATCTCCCACTCATATTTTATCTACTACAAAAAGGAAAACAGGAAGAGTGGAAGAGTTCTAAAATATTTTAAACAACAGAATGAGGGGCCTCAAAACAACTGTTGAGAGAAGGAGGACCTCAGGAAATCCAAAGAAAAAGAGACAGGCCCACTAGACTATTTAATATCGGATGAAGAGTTCGATACTGCAATATGTAAATTGAAAATGAACAAAGCCTCATGCATAGACAATATATTAAACGAAGTATTAAAAGTCGGGAAGGATCTTATAAAGAGACACTTGATAACTTTATTTAACCGAGTCCTAAGCACCGGTAAATACCCTCTGCTTTGGAGTTTAGGAATGATTGTACCAGTACACAAAAAAGATGATCCATCTAAAGTGGAAAATTACCGAGGCATCACGCTACTGTCATCGCTCAGTAAACTGTTCACATCCATTCTTAATAACACACTGTACAACTACGCGACGGAAAAAGGAATTCTGAAAGCTGAACAAGGTGGCTTTAGAAAAATGCATGGTACAGTTGATAGTATCTTCATTTTGAAAATGCTAATTGACAAGCATGTAAAATCAAAATCACAAAGACAGCCAAATTTATTATTTTCCTGTTTTGTCGATTTTAGCAAAGCCTTTGATCGTGTACCAAGAAATAAATTATTTGACAAGCTCAGAACAGTTGGTGTAAAAGGACACTTTTTAAAAGTACTGATGTATATGTACTCAAACGACAAGTCAGCAGTTAAAGTTGAGAGCAAAATAACCCAAACATTCCTATGTCATAACGGCGTGAAGCAAGGGTGCATGTTGTCACCCACCCTTTTTAATATATTTCTCAGTGACCTACCTGAAACCCTAAACATACCTTCCATAACTGAAGTCATGTTAAGAGAACGACCCACAAGCTGTTTGTTGTATGCGGACGATTTAGTGATTTTCGCAAGATCCGCAAAAGGCTTACAAACTATTCTCAATAAGTTGGAATCATTCTGTGAAAAGGCACACCTAAAAGTGAACCTAGACAAAACAAAAGCTATGATATTTAACAATAGTGGCAAATCGCTAAATAACTATTCCTTTAGGTACGTAGTAAAGTCAAAGTCATATAGGTATCTAGGGCTGACTTTTTGCCCTTATGGAAATTTTACCCTTGCAAGGCAAGAATTGAAAAAAGCTGGCCTTAAAGCCCAGTTTAAGTTACGAAAAGAGATGGGAAAACACTTCTGTGAGAACATCCAACTTACAATTAAACTATTCGATACATTAGTATCTCCAATACTCCTGTATGGTAGTGAAAGCTGGGGCATGGACCGCAATGACAAACTCAATACAGACCCAGCAGAACTTGTTCAAAATAAATTCTTGAAATGGCTATTAGGTGTGAGTAAATATTGTAACAATAACGCCTGTAGAGCCGAAACAGGCAGATTTCCACTGCGAATTAAAGCCCAATGCAGAACTTTTAAGTTTTGGCTTACTTTAGCTAAACACGAAGAGAATAATTGTTATAAATTATCTCAAATGGCTTACAATGATATAAAACAGACTAAAGACAAAGTTTTCTGGAGTCAAAAAATCAAAAACTCTTTAGATCATATAGGTTTAGGAAATCTTTGGGAAGAAGCACATTTGTCAGATATAGGAATTGTAAGCATTATTAGACAAAGACTGAAGGATATCGAATTACAAAGGTGGTTCAGTGAGATGAATAATGACATAAGGAAAGATCCCAATCAAAGCAATAAAATGAGAACCTATCGTAAAGTCAAAACAATAGATAATTACAAGCGCGAGGATTACCTTCACCAGGTCACCAACATCCGGCACAGAATCACGATGACAAAACAGCGACTTTGTAACCATAGATTGGCAATAGAAACAGGGCGTTACATGAGACCATATAAGAAACCGAACGAAAGAATCTGCCCTTTGTGTAAGAAAGAAGCGGAAGATGAGAAACATTTCTTAGTCTCTTGTCCAGGTTATCGAGAAAAAAGGAAATATCTTTTTGAATGTTTACATAACGATTTTAAAATCCCAACTGCAAAAATGTCGACAGAAAATATATTCTGGTTGCTATTAAACCCCCCCCCCCCCAGTCATAATGTTGAGTTACTGAAATTAATTGCAAAGCATATTTATGATTGTTATAAAATGAGACAAAAATGTAGGTAGTTAACACTTAACGCAAGAAAATTATGAAATTGTTAATTTATTTGGAAAAATGTTGATGTACCAGGTACAAGACACCAAATAAACAAATATATGTATGTTGAGTCCATGGATTCACACATTTTTGCCACCTGAATATTGCATGTTGTTAACTTGAAAAAGCCTCACAAAGGGGGTTAATGGGTACCCCAGGACCCCGGCCCCTGGCTACACCCTTGCATTTCATACCAATCTCGTACCCATAGCCTCCTTTTCACCTGCTCAGCAATATGAAGGAGTGAGGGCTTTGGGAGCCTATTTAATAGGACCAATCGTTTATTGCATCCCGGGGGGGGGGGGGGGGGTTTGGAAAAAGTGTGGTGTTTCAAAACTGTACTCCCGTAAAACAATTCCTTAAGAAAATTATAATATGTACCCCTCCTGACCATGTTTTAAATAATGCAAAATTCTTTGCTTTGTTCCTCACACATACATAGAGGATATTACATGGCCGCGTGGAGATACAAAATTTTTCTTCGAGTGTTGTGAGTGCAGCGAATGAGTGAAATATGAGAAGAGAAATTTCATATCTCCAAGCGGCCATGTAATATTCTATTTATTGTATCAAAACACCAATGAACTTGCAAACCTTTTCATTTTTGCTGGGAAAGGCATGATTTATTACATAACCATAGCAACGGTGATACCTTCACATGTCAAGATACTGGTAACATGTTATCTTCATGAATGTGTGAAGCTATCATGTTTTTGCACGAAAGCTCACCTGGTATTTTACTGCTGTTTATATAATAAATCTTTATCCTTCTTTTTTATAGTTTCATACGCCTGTAAGTAATCTGGTAGGTTATGGTACATAATAAAGCCCTCGCATGGGTACACATTACTACCCAATGAGGTGGAGATATCTCAGAACTGCAGAGGTGGAGATTTCAAACCCTTGAAATAGAAAAAAACGTAGGTTTTGGGAGCGAGGAAGGGCGTCAAAGTTAGCATGAGTGCAAAAGGCGCAAGTCTCTAGGGGGGGCGGAGGTCTGGGGGCCTGCTCCCCTGGAAAATTTTCTGCAAATGTAGGCCTCCAAGATACCATTTCCTACATTCTGAAAGGTAACAAGGATCGTCTCACTTGTAAAACTTTTTAGACTTCTGTTGCTGTGTCATAAAATTTGCCCCGCCCCCCCTCACGTTTCTTGTACAATAAAAATGTACCCCCAAAATGGATCTTGTTTCAAACTTGTAAACCCCTCCAAAACCATTCCCCGGGATCTAATAAATGATGTCCGTGGGGGGTCGGTGGTTTTGGAGGGGGGGTCCCTAACTGGATTGAAATTCGAAAGGCGTACTCGTACTCGTACTCGACCTCGTACTCCTACTCCGACCTGAAGATCCCTAATTAAATTTTCAAAACAACTGTTACTTCTTGCTATAAATACACACCTGATACAGCACTTTCCTTAAGATACTCCACATTCCCGTAAAGAACTGGAATCCGAAGGATCCCCCCATCAGGGTGATAGAGCTGCACAGCTTTCTCTCCCGCCACTTTGCTCTTGCCATACTTGTTCAATGGGTTGGTTCCGTCGAGCGGTTTGTAAGGTGGGCTTGTACCATCGAACACATAATCTGTGCTGATGTAAAGCATGAAGTGTGCTGGAATCTCTAAATCTCTGTTAAGCTCGTTCATGGCTTGAGCCAACGTTTTCGTCACAGTCACATTCATTTTCGTGCAAGCTTCCTCGTCGTTTTCTACCACGTCTGGCCTCCTTTCGGCTGCTGCGTGGATCAGCACCTGTGGTTTGAAGGCATTGACGATCCGCTTTGTTTCATCAAAATCAAGCAGATCAACCTTTTTTAACACTTCTGTAGCTCGTGAATGAGCCAAACCTAACACTTCCCACTTTTCAGAGTTGGAGAATTGCTTCATAATGGCACGTCCAAGGAGGCCAGAGGCTCCAGTTATAAGCACTCGTGGTTTAGCCGCCATTTAGTAGTTTATAAGTTACCAAACTACCCGTCCAAAAAATGTTCCACGTCAAAACAAACGTACGAGAGCTAAAAATGGCAGAAATCTTACTGGCCTTGATAGAAAATCTTGATGAGCCGCAGAAAGACACGACGTTTTGTTCCTAGACTTACTTTAAGTCGAGCTCTCAGCGCGAAAGCGAGCGCGAAGGGCGAAACGGAAACGAGATAAGAAGCGAACGACTTTGAGAAAATGAAAATCACGCAGCGTTGACAAAATCTGGATCGGAGTGGATCGGGTCGTGGATCGGATTAGGCTTGATTTTAGTTCTGTTTTCCTCCTTCCACGAGATGATAATGATAAATGTACCAGTCAAATTGAAGCTTCCACGTCCCCCCGGGCATACCCAGGGCATTTGACTTCTTTGCCTTCCAGGGGGGTGGGGAATTTATTTTACCGTGTTCAAAATTTGACAATGTGATGAAGAAATTCGTGGTCGATTAGGGGCCGACCATTTAACTCTTGAAGGGGGAGGGGGGGAGTGATTTTGAAAAAAATTTCATGCAAGCGCTTGTTTAGACTTTCCGAAAAGTCCTTCGTCTTGTTTATTCAGTACCCGCCGAACTTCAGTACTCTCGCGACTTCTGCCCTGAAGGTCGACTTGTGGCAAGTCTAGCGCTTGTTGGAAGAAATAAATTGCATGCAGCACAAATGAAATAGAAAAAAAATTATTGCACTGCTGCAAGCAAGAAAAAAAATGTTGCAAACTTATTTCATCATTCCTGGGGGGCTTTACAAAATCCCAGCAAAACTGCAACCATTCCGGATAATCTGCAAGCCAGCGAGCCACTCTGGTTAGCCAATTAAAATAACACATTGATTAGCCTAAATAACACTCTGGTTAGCCTATTAAAATAACACATTGATTAGCCTAAATAACATTCTGGTTAGCCTATTAAAATAACACACTGATTAGCCTAAATAACACTCTGGTTAGCCTATTAAAATGACACATTGATTAGCCTAAATAACATTCTGGTTAGCCAATTAAAATAACACATTGATTAGCCTAAATAACACTCTGGTTAGCCTATTAAAATGACACATTGATTAGCCTAAATAACATTCTGGTTAGCCAATTAAAATAACACATTGATTAGCCTAAATAACACTCTGGTTAGCCTATTAAAATGACACATTGATTAGCCTAAATAACATTCTGGTTAGCCTAACCAACACACCGGTTAGCCTACAGTTAGCTTAGGTAGCTTGCGGTTAGCCCTTCTAATGGGATAAGGGATTTCTTGCTTGCTCGGTTCACAAGGTTCGCAAGTCATAGGAGTCATGCAAGCCATTACGGTTAGCCTAAATTACACATTGGCTAGCCTAGTTATCACTGCAGTTAGCCTACAGTTCCTTAGGTAGCTTGCGGTTATTGGGATCAGGGATTTCTGGCTTGCTGGCTCGCACTGTTCCAAACTCGTTAGCTTATCACAAACAGTAATTTTCAAATATAATCTTTCTGTTGGGCATCACTTTACATTTAAGTAACGCATCGCCTAAGAACTATAGAAATGCCGGGAACTCAGCAGGAATCAATCGGTTGTCTCTTTCTAATTAACTAATTAAAATCCGGCGTTGTGATTGGCTGGAATTCTAAAATGGCCAAAAAATAGTAGTGACATAATAAGTGACGTTATATTAAATGATTCTAAAGAATGACATTCCGAAAACATGTAGCTATACAAGAATGATTTTGTATAGCTTACAACATTTAAAGGCTTTGTAGCTCCATATTAGAACTATTTCTGCAATAACCACAATGTAAATGTAAATACATTCTGTAAATGTAAGCACATGACACTTTTTTGAGGGAAAAAATCCTGCAGAGAAATGAGGAGGGAAAAAAATATCCTGCAGGGCATTTAGGAGGGAAAAATATCCTGCCCAACAGGTTGCTAGAAAAAAAAAACTTGCTGACCAGAAATCCCCCTCCCCCCCCCTCAAGAGTTAAATGGTCGGCCCCTTAGAGAGTGTTAAACGACGTGGTCCTCGCTCATATATATATCGCTTCATGTTGCGTGTCTCGCGAGTTTCGAGGATTTTAGGACGGTACATTTGAAAATGAGGTCAATGCATCAAATGCACCAGGTCTAAGGTTACTGCATAAGTTAACTGCTGATCATCTTTTTCTTAACAAGTGAATAGAGGGGGTAAGTTTCTAAAGAAACTGTGGTGCTGCGTCGGTGGGGAAGTATAACGATATAATTTGGTTTTATCAACTGGGTTGATAATGTCAATTGGCCACCGTAAAGAGATTCAAGAGCTGACGTTTCGAGCGTTAGCCCTTCGTCGGGCTAACGCTCGAAAGGGCTAACGCTCGAAGGGCTAACGCTCGAAACGTCAGCTCTTGAATCTCTTTACGGTGGCCAATTGACATTATCAACCCAGTTGATAAAACCAAATTATATCATTTTTCTTAACAAGGCAAGGCAGGTACAGAGGAGACTGCAAAATGTGTCCAGAATATGAATAATGTAAATTATCTCTGGCTCACGTCTTGTCGATCAAATTGCTCGAACATTTGGGCAAAATAATGCCACGGTTATCTTGTTCAATGTTTCTTCGTTGTTTGAATGCCCGGTCTCCGTTTTATAGCATTAACGAACATCGTGTAATAAATAAGTCGAAACAAATACTATACACCTTTTTATAATGAGTTACTTCACTTCCTAAATTCCACCTATACCATAACCAAAAATTAACGCCTTGGTGTCCTGAGGAGTGTAAAGCAGATGCTACCACTCCCTATCCCGTCTAACTCTTTACAATAGTCTTGTCCTCCCCTTGTTTTATTACGGTGACATTGTTTGGGGTGATATTAGATAAGAACAACTCAACTCTCATCGAAAATCTTCAGACTCTTGAAAACAAAGCTGCCAGCCGGATAATTCTTGATGACCATCCGCATTCCTCGGCGTCCGAAGCTCTTGACTCTCTCGATTCTCTTGGTTGGAAGCGTCTGCATCTCAGGCGACGTTTCCATCGTTGTACAACGATTTTCAAGTGTTTGAATGCCTTGTCGATTTTGATTTTGATTTTGTTAGAAATGGCACAATTCACAATTACAACACTCACGCGCTCCAGAGTCGAGTTCCGCCTACCTCGCGTAAGAACAAACTGGGGAAAACAACGTTTTATGTATCAGAACGTCGTAGACTGGAACTCTTTAAGTCAGGATATACGTCCCACCTCTATTTTTTCTTCCTTTAAATCTAAGCTGAAACATTTATTTGAATGTTTTTACGTTTCTTAATTCCTTCTTATACTGTTTCCATTTCTAATCTATTCTTATCATGTGTAGTTTTTATTTAATTGTAGTTAATTTGTAGTATATTGCAGGGCCCCACTGAAGAGCACCTTTTGGTGAAGTGGGCTCCCTGCTAAAATATTGTTATTATTATTATTTATTTATTATTATTATGTAATAGATAAGAATACCTCGGAGACCTAAGCATCGATCAGAAGCAGATAAAGAAATCGTGCAAAGGGTTGCAGTCGAAAAAAATATCTTGCACAGTCAGTACGCAAAACAAATTTCATGTTCATAATGCAAGGCTGGTCAAACAACTGGGAACTGATGGTCCTAGGTCAAATATTTCGGATGGACAA
>OX393568.1:7507238-7574738 GCA_947652115.1 Blastomussa wellsi | reverse complement strand
CGATTTGGTTGGTGAATCTGCAAGTTTTGAAAGCAATGACTTGGCGAATCCGCAACAAGTCGGTGTCGGAAGTTGGTTACGCCAGGGAGAGATCAGTCATAACTTAACCCGGCAGAAGCGGCACGAGACAAAACAACCAAGGAAAACAAATAGCCCATCCGATGAATACAAGAACAATAAACTACAGAACCTCACCAGGGAATCAAGGTTGGACGATTTTAAGCGCGACTGGTGTCGAATGCAACGCGCTCGGCTTGAATGGAGAGAAGTTCTCGGCCCTTGTTTGAACTTCACTGTATGGGAAGAGCCCAGTAGCATGGGAGTCAACGAAATAAGTGATCCCGACAAAAGTTTTATTTCTCATTGGGAAATTAGACAAGCGGGAGAATTTAGCCGCTTTGTTATTCAGTCAGTTACGGCTAGCAATGATGTGAAGACTATAGGTGGGGACTCGTGGAGGATTCATTTACATGGCACTTCGTCACTCGCTCCAACGGTGCTCGATAATGGCGATGGTACCTATGACGTTTTTTTTCTTATTATTGAGGACGGTGATTATGAGGCCAAAATATTCCTGGATTATAGCCTGTGCCATGGATTTAAGGATCCGCCCCCTTATTGGTTTAAGAAAGGTAATACCTGGAAATCATTTTGAGTGCAATCAAAATGTATTTTTATAGCAGTTTAATAACTGAAAGTGAGGAACGATCATCGCAGGGGATTTCCAATTTAAGCAATTGGAAAGAAGAAGCCTGAAAAATTCAGGGCTTCAACATTAACGGGATTCGAACCCATGGCCAACTAAACTCAGAGGTCACAGGCTTCTTCTTTCCAGTTGCTGGAGATTCACTGTGATGATCATTCCTCACTTTCATCTACATCCGCCGTTCAAATATTAATTATTTCATATTTATTATATGGCAACGAAAATCCGAGCGTTCTGATTGGTTCTTTCGTGGTCGGGATTTTGCCATACGGACCGTTTCCATAGAAACGGTTCTTAGCCGCGTATCTTTTTATAAAGTTGGAAAATTTAAAATTTGCAACTAGAATTGCGAAAACAAAACGTACATAAATACTCTAATTAAAAAAAATGTTTTAAAAATCGTGGTAGCTTGTTCTTTCCGAGTTGTTCCAGGCATCAAATCACGTTACGGCGGAAAACCTCTAAATTCAAGTCACCGAAAGTACTTCAGTTTTAAACAATCATGCATGTCCCGATTGCCATATAATCAAACTACTTACTAACCTAGCTTGCTCGAGCCGTACTGCGGAATATTGGCCCTCGGTCGTTTTTGTAAGACCTCGGGCCAATATTCCCCAGTACGGCCCTCACGCTGGGTAAGTAAGAGGTTAATATAGTCCTAAATTCAATTTATCACATTTTTATTGGATCCGTTTAAGTTAGGAGGGTAGCCAGGGGAGGGTTCCCGGAGTTCCGCCCCCCTTTAGATACGACCATGGATCAAATTATCGGAAGCCCCTTTCGGACTTCTGCTGGATGAGATCTTCGCTGTTGAAGAAAAAGAAAAGAAAATAGATTGATTTTAAGAGGCATTACATGCTACTGAAAACCGGAATAAGCTCCGGCCTGATTTGTCACTGGACTTGTATACAGACTTTCTTGCATGCTATAACGAGGGTTTCATTATTATAAGGATGTATAAATTGGACAGATCGTACAAGCCTCCTTGCTGATATCCTCAGTACGGAACGGTAAATCACGAGACTACAGTACTGATGAAGTATATAATGTATTCAACAACTATTAACTTTAATATACATTCTTGATGCTATTATACCGTCTCTTCGGGAAACGAGATTTGCAATCCCCTCTCACAACAGCTAGGTTCGTTTGGCGCTGAGATTATTGGAAGTTTTACTCACAATGAAGAAAACACCATTTCTGACTGAGGACCTAAAATTCAAAAAATGCCCTAGGAGCATTCCCCCGTACCCTGTGAAAGATCAATCGGGCCAGTAAAACTACTCTGGGAAGCCCGCTATACAAAAGGGCTGGCTACGCACGGGTAAATTTTCTACAATTGTCACCCTGGCACAGAATTGAATTTTTCGTTGTGAAGGTAGCCGTTAATTATGAGGAAGTTTCAACGAGTGTATGTTCAGGATCGGTGTATGCTCGTGGCCACTATAAAGAGACGGACGGACAATCTTCATGCATGTATCTCGTGTTGCGCGCGGCTTCTAAAATTCAGGCTAATCAGTAAATGCGCATGGGTGCAGTTAAATAATTCTTGGTACAAATAATCTTTATCCTGTTATTTGCAGGTAATCCCCAGGGTAAAAATCAACCCGACGGGATTCTTAAGGGAGACAGACCCTTCTTGATTGCTCCTTTCAGGGGAGGAGAAAAAGTGACATTTCGCGTACCACCTTCAGACAACAACCAGCGACACAGTAAGTCATAAAGTTCACAGACAGTGTCCTCTTCCTTTTCTATCTCGTTAAGTCTAAATTACACACTACGATTTGGCCACGATCGACAAATCGGAAAGTGAAACAGTTGGGTCACGGCACGCCGAACGATACGTAATGTCAAATTCTAGGTTTTTATGTTCAAATTTACATTAATAAGACAAACGTTAACTCTGCAAAGACAACAGTTACTGTAATTAAATGAACGGAAGGAACTCGAAGGAATAAGGAGAAATAACGGAGGCGCGAGTTTATAGGGGATCTGGGGAAATCCTCCCCCATAAAATTTTGAAATCTAGAGGCTCGGAAATGGTATTTGCAACATTCTCCATGAGATATTTCTTAAAAACAGAGACAACCTGGAGGATAAGTGTAAAATGACTGGTACTTTTGTGCTTACAGTAATATTTTGTACGTTTTGTAAGCTTGATACATATTTTTTAGCCTTCCACGATATATCCCGGCTTTAGTACACTAACCTGGGTTTTTACGCAACCTCCCCGTGTGTGGAAAAGATGCGTGTAAGGAAGTACGTAAACACGAATAGTTTCCGACAGGTTTTGAACAAGGTTGTAGCCTTGTAAATTCTCGTCACTAAATGAAGCAAGTAGGATTCAAGCACTTGTTTCATCTGGTTAGTGCTCTATGTATTTCACGTCTTTTCTCAAATACCTACTGAACACGAATCGAATTAACGTTAACGGAAGTAGTTCACTATTCAGTCAAAAATGTTATAAGATATTATTCCATGCTTAAAAATGACTCTGGAATGACAACAATAACTGTCAGTAAATTATCTTTTTTTAATTTTTCCTACCAAACGGCGCTTTTCCGTTTACGTTTTCCTTTTTTTATTATTTACGTTTTCCTTCTTTCATTATTTCTTCATACGAACCTTAAACTAAAACGAAAAAATGTCATCGTCGTAAAACGTGGGGGGGCTCCAGACCGTCGTCCCTGAAACGCTCGGCAAAAGATCATCATCATCATCATCATCATCATCTTTATTTAAACACGGTAAAATACATCGGACAATAATAATTTAATATATATAAAAGCTACAACTTATTACGAAAAACGACGTAATCTTCTATAATTTAAAATATGACTAACTATTAAAGAAAGTAAACTAAATTAAAGCCTGCTTTACATGAATGCCATGTCGGAATTAATTAGCAATCGTTGGAAATTAGTCATTGATGTTGCTTGCCTAGCAGCTGAGGGTAGACTGTTCCAGAGAACTACACCAGTATAGGCAAAGCTATTTTTGTAATAGTTAGCACGTGGCAAGGGAATAGCCAGATGGCTCGGGGGAGAGGGTAACTCTCCTTACCAGACCCTTAGAAGGCTGTATTGTGAATCAACTCTCTGCATTATTCTGTTACTATCATTTTAAGTTGATGCTTTGGTGAATGAAGTCACCTCGAAAGTCACAAACTTTCAGAAATACACATGTGACTCCTCTTGTGGAGCAATGCTCTGGGATGGCTTTGGTAGATGGTTAAATGGCCAATGGACGCCGTTTATAAAAGGTAAAATGTGTTTCAAGTAAACAATACATTCAAATGTAATAATGCATCAATGCTTTCCGAACATAAATATTTTCTTGTTTTATTGATTGATCGATTGACTTGCTTTTTGGCAAAATGGACAATCTCGAGCCCAGAGTTCGCCAGCTCCATGGTCAGTGGTATTACTGGTATATCGCTGAGACGACTTAGTGCGTTGTATGGGGAAATTATTACGAACCCATTTTGTACCCAACGTATATGGATATATTTAAATCGCTTTAGACTGTACAACAGATTATGGGATATAAAAATCGCTTTAGACTACATAACAGATTATATCAAGAGTCTCTTGGACCCTCTAAAGAAACTCCGCACATCAAGAAATTTGAATGTATTGTTTAAAATAATAAACGTAACCATTGTGTACTCCAAAAAGTCAAAACCTTAACTCCTGTAGTTTCAGCTCGCAAAACAGATAAACTTTTTTGAACTCCTCAACAGTGAACATACAGAAGGACAAGAGAACTAGAGAAGGGACATTTTTCTCCTTCGGAGATTCGATTTCTAACGCGTTTTTCAGCTCTCTAACCTCTGGTCCTAACAATGGTCTTTGCAAAGTGGCATTTACAGCCTGTCGACCTGTTTATCACTGGGTATACGACATGCACGGTTACTGGGGCGACGGAGTCAAGTCACCGAGGGAACCATTACCTGATGAGCAAGATTATGACCACGACCGAGTCATAAGTGACGTCAAGAAGGTTAGTTCCAGTCTTCAACGAGCATGTAACTTTGTTGGAACGGGAAGAACAATCTTTACTTCCCAGGCCAGCTACAGAATGTATAACGCGCGGACGAGTGAGTTCAACATCCTATACATTTCCCAAAATTATTTCATTGCATGTTTTACTGCCTTTGAGGGCAATTGAGTTCACCAGGTTTTGAAAATTATTTCCAGTTCGCCTTAGCTCTTATCTAACGCTTTTTTCTCATTTTTCTTTAATTCGTTGCCATGTTTTTAACTGATTTTTAGTTTTGTTGACTGTTCCGATACTTCTTACGGAACGTTCCTCTAATATCGATTGTTCCTCGTATTTACGTTCCTATTGATTTAAGAGGAACAGCTTTTTGGCAAAGTAGGAACAAAACGTTCACTCTCAAGCAAAACAAGAACATTTCGTTCCGAGTTCATATTTTTGAATGGAACATATTGTTCCTAAATTGAAAAAATAGGACTGTTTTGTTCCGAGTTCCTATCCGGACATGGAACACATTGTTCCCAAATTGATCATTTAGGACTGTTTTGTTCCGAGTTCCTATCTGTACATGGAACACATTGTTCTCAAATTGACCATTTAGGACTGTTTTGTTCCGAATTCCTATTTGTGCATGGAACACATTGTTCCAAAATTGATCATTTAGGACTGTTTTGTTCCGAATTCCTATTTGTGCATGGAACACATTGTTCTCAAATTGACCATTTAGGACTGTTTTGTTCCGAATTCCTATTTGTGCATGGAACACATTGTTCCCAAATTGATCATTTAGGACTGTTTTGTTCCGAGTTCCTATCTGTACATGGAACACATTGTTCTCAAATTGACCATTTAGGACTGTTTTGTTCCGAGTTCCTATTTGTGCATGGAACACATTGTTCCCAAATTGATCATTTAGGACTGTTTTGTTCCGAGTTCCTATCTGTACATGGAACACATTGTTCTCAAATTGACCATTTAGGACTGTTTTGTTCCGAATTCCTATTTGTGCATGGAACACATTGTTCCCAAATTGATCATTTAGGACTGCTTTGTTCCGAACTCCTATCTATGAATGCAACACATTGTTCCCAAATTGATCATTTAGGACTGTTTTGTTCCGAGTTCCTATCTGTACATGGAACACATTGTTCTCAAATTGACCATTTAGGACTGTTTTGTTCCGAATTCCTATTTGTGCATGGAACACATTGTTCCCAAATTGATCATTTAGGACTGTTTTGTTCCGAACTCCTATCTATGAATGCAACACATTGTTCCCAAATTGATCATTTAGGACTGTTTTGTTCCGAGTTCCTATCTGTACATGGAACACATTGTTCTCAAATTGACCATTTAGGACTGTTTTGTTCCGAATTCCTATCCGGACACGGAACACATTGTTCCCAAATTGATCATTTAGAACTGCTTTGTTCCGAGTTCCTATCTGTGCATGGAACACATTGTTCCCAAATTGATCATTTAGGACTGCTTTGTTCCGAACTCCTATCTATGAATGGAACACATTGTTCCCAAATTGATCATTTAGGACTGTTTTGTTCCGAATTCCTATCTATAACTGGAACGCATTGTTCCCATATTGATCATTTAGGACTGTTTTGTTCCGAGTTCCTATCTGTGCATGTTCGCAAATTGATCATTTAGGACTGTTTTGTTCCGAGTTCCCATCTGCGTATGGAACGTATTGTTTCCAATTAGGACATATAGGAAAGTTCTGTTTTGTTCCGAATTCCTATTTTGTTCCTAACTTAGATTTTCATTTTGAATGCCGGCAAACAATGGGGCGCGCACAGACCTGTTTGAGCAAGTTGAATAGAATTTTGTACACATATCCTGTCATGAATTTTGTACAATGGCAATAAGGGCAGGCAGGTTAGGGCATGTTTTAGACAAGTTTAAGCTTCCATGGAGTTCCTTTGGCTGTCATTGGTTCCTCGTTTTGGCTAAGATGTCAATTCGATTGTCTTGGACAAACGTTTATCAAAGGGCAAAATGAGCAAGAAGTGCAAAGTCAATTGGTCGGACATCGATGGAGCATCGCCAAAACCGAAACGGCTTCACTTGGAAAAGGATGATACCGACGATTTGTATCATTGCCCAATACAAGAGTGTGACCATGATGGATTTCAAAGTCAGAGAGGGTGCAGAAAACACGTTAATACCAAACACAGTTGGTTCCTTTATTTTGACGAAAAGCCCAATCCGCAAGAAAGCACGGATTCGCTAAAAGCAGCAAGAAATGTTCCAGTGGGGGACACAAATGACGATAGAAGACGTGAAGCCACAAAACATGCCGTAAAGCTACTTCCTTCATTTCCATTGTCTTGTGACATTGGCGAAGTATTCACGAAATGGTTGACTGGAAGTGGTGGCGGCTGTAAGAAAGATCGCACAGCCCAACAAATAGTGACAAGATGCTTTAAGTTTCTTAGATTTTGTTGTGAAGACGAGGAGGAGTTGACTTTTGACGTGGTGGACTTTAGTCTGTGTTCTCCAAATCTGTTGTTCAAGTATATTGACTACTTACAAGACGAATGCAAGCTCGGACATGGTGGACGTTTGGGCTACATAGATGCCATTTCCGAATTGATAGACTTCAGAAAACTGCATGGCGCATCAGAAGCAGTTCTTCGGAAGTTCTCTTCAGTGGAATTGTACCTCAAGAGAGCACGAAAGACAGTGGCAAAAATGATGAGATTGCAGTGGACGCAAGACTTAGACATTGACACGCTGGAAGCGAGAGGTCACTGGGCAACAATGGAGGAGTTGCTGGAGGTGGTGAAATTTCATCTGCCGCGGTACGAAAAGACCGTCAAGATGTGCACAGCTAGCCCGACTCAAGTTAACCCCACAGACTTAACGTTTGCCACGAAGTTTGTAGCCATGTATCTGTTCATCAAAGTCAAGGGGTCGCGCCCCATGACTTATCAATATTTGACGGTGGACATGATCGCTACCGCTAAAAACAACGGTGGATTTATTGATCAGAAAACGTTCAAGACTGCTGGAAAGTATGGTTTTGATTCTCTGATTCTGACCGATGCAAACATGCACGTGCTTAATGGCTACATCTCGTACGTCAGACCATTGCTTAAGCCTCAGTGTGATTTCGTTCTTGTCAACAGAAATGGAGGCCAACACGGCAAATTGGGTGAGATTATGAGCAAATTGGTTTTTGATGCAATCGGAAAGTACATTCATCCCACGCGTTATCGCCAAATTGTTGAAACGCAAAGCGTCAGTCAGCTCACCAGCGAAGAGCAAAAGATTTTGTCGGAAGACCAAAAACACAGCTCTGCTGTGGCTAAAGTTCACTATCAAAAGCAACGATCCCGAGAAGTTGCTATGAAGGCCCACGAGTGTCTAAAAAAGCTACAAGGACCCAAAGGCTCGGAGGTGGATAAAGAGGTGAACACGCGGTTTAGCGGTTCAACTTCGAGTCCCGAAGTACCGGTCGAAACAACTACAGAATCGGAGAGTGTGCCTCGTGAAGAGGATTCCCCGCCCACAAACCGCTTGCGAATTCAGAGAAAGTCCCATCGGGTGATGAAATTCACGGAACACGAGGATGATTCTCTCAAGAAAGGCATAGAAAGACACGGGTTTGGGCAGTGGACGGCAATTTTGAGAGATTCTGATTTCAAATTTCAAGAGGGAAGAACGGCAGATTCTCTAAAAAAAAGGGCGGGACTCAAAATGCGCATATAAAATTAGACAGGAAACAGACATTAAATCGTTAATCACTTGAACAGTTTAATGAATAATTATAGTCTTTCAATAAGGGACCAGATAATTAAAGGTTCATGTTTGCATTTCGCACGCACTGTAAGCTTACAATGACATTATATTATTCCATGAGGTAAATCTACTATCGCGTTAAGCTTTACTTTTACTTCGTCAAATTGCGTGCTACTGTATCATTTTCGAATAGAAATCGGACACTTTCGTTTTACAGTTTCACTCCCGTTCGCTATTGACTTGAGCTGAAGTAATTCAATATCGTGTTCTTGGCTCTCTTGCTGTCTTTCTTTTGACTGCCAGGATAATCTCTGCGCCTTTTTGTGCTATGCGCCCGCAGCAACTGCTCGGAAATTGCGCAGTCGTCAATGTATTCGCCTAACGGTGTACCCCTTGGGCTTTTAGGCAACGGGAAGGGTGACGGTGGCCACAGAATGTCGTCCGAGGTGTCCAACGAGGGAGTGTAGGTTGGTGTTTTTGGTTTAGGCGTGATGTACAGCTCCTTTTCTGCTTCTTCGTCTTCTTCTTCTTCGTGAGCGCTTTTCCCATGTCGTGGCGGGGTAATCGTCGGAGACACACTGGGCTGTTGCCGAGTACTACTGCTTGCCATCTCGAGTATTACCGGTAGAGGCGAAAACACGTCTCGGATAGAGTCAACGCAGGCCCGTTCTACTAGCCCCCTCTCTGAACACATCTTCTTTCTTTCTTTAACGGCCTCTTGTAGTTTGAGAGTTCCTTGCTTTTCGTGGAATAAGCGCATTTTGTTGCTATTAATTTCTAGAAGACTATGCAACACCGCTCTCTCTTCAACATCGTTCGTAAGTTCAACGCGCTTAGCATGCTCGGACATTTCCCTTTCCATCTCAAGAAGCCATGGATTTGAATACACTTTCTGGACCATTTCTTGTCTAGCTTTCTGTTCTTCTTCGGCCTGTTTGGCTTGATACGCTTCGAGGTCCTTTCTTATCGGTGTAGGAAGCGGCTTGTTGACATCGTGCGGTAGCAACATCACATTTTCCTCAGTGACGCCCCTTGACATTAGGTGTTGTTGGTAACCCTGGCGCCGCACTTTATCATGTCGTGTCCTCTCTTTGTTTTGCTGCGCGCGGGATTCCAGCAAGAAATTGATATGCCGATAGCGCAGAGACCCCGTTGAAGAATTGGCCAGGGACGTCTTTAACACAGCTGTGATCTCATCATCATCGTCATCGTCATCGTCATCATCTTCATCAAGGTCGTTATGGTCGTCGTCGTCAGAAACGTCAGTAAGGTCGTTTTGATTCTTTCCTCGTGCATGTTCCTCTTCGTCAGTTGGCCTTTCACCTGAACGAGCTAAAAGATCGGTGAGTTGCACATTTCTTAAAGTCTCCTTTTCTGTTTCGAGCAGCGTGCCTTCCTCGTTTTGCGTGTCTCGCTCCGCTTCTTCATCTTCATCAGAACTGCTCTCTTCTTCATTGCTGTCCACTCTGGCTTTCGACGCCGCCCACACGATACACTCCATTGGATGTTTTCTTAGCCACTGCGCGGCCTTCTTTTTGGGACTTGGGAGGCTCTTGAAATAATAATACCTTAGCCTTCGGTCCATTGCTTCTTGGTCTTCTGGTTTGAATTGGAGTTTCTGCTGCGCAGTCATGAACATGGGGCATCGGTTCATGAAAGACCTCGCCGTCTTGTACTTTACATCGCAGGCCGTGAATCCACCCTGTGTCAATATTTTCCAATCGTCAACGTCAAGAGTTGAAGGAGATGCCTCGTCTATGAAAATAACTTCCGTCTCTTTGCTGATCATAGACTTATTGAAGACTTTCTGCTTTGTGATTGTTGCTACGTTGTTGTGGTGAATGATGCCCAGTATCGGATAAAACAGGCTTGTTTTTCCACTGTCTGCATCACCCACTACACACGCCACCTTTTCCTTGTGTTTCTTGAGATTGAAGCTGAGAAGCCGGAGGAAATCTTCGCAGAATAGTGAAATTTGGCTCTCTGATAAGCTGTTTTCGAGAATTTCGATAAAATACTTTGGATGTGGCTCCTTGAATGGGTCGTAGCGGGAGAACGCTCTTGGAGTGATTAAGCTCACTTTTTCAGCGGCAATGGGGTCTTTTAAGAACTTCCGTTCCTCGACGGACCAGCAGTACCCATGGTTGACTTCGATGAGATTGTAATCCACGGAAATGGGGCGAATCAGTTCACAGTCGGCATCACTTAGAAGGTCAATGACCTTCTTCATGTCTCTGATTAATCTTGTCTTGAAAGACTCATTAGCGGCCAAGCTGTTGACGAAAGCCTTCGCATCACACTTGTAGGAAAAGGTGTACTTGGCGCCTTCACACCTTTTGTATATCTTACCCTTATAAAGGGCATAATCGAGCGTTTTCATCGCGATGGCAATGTCATTGATCAGGACTGTCAACTTGTCTCCAAGCCCAGGCTCAATTACTTCACTATGCGCTTCTGCTGCTGTCACCTCAGGGGTACTTGAATCAAAACCAAATCGATCAATAGTAAGTTTTGCGCTTTGCATTTTTGTTATGGCGCTCGATAGAGATACTTTGAACGCTGAATTCACGAGACACACGCGAACGACATTCTCAGTACCACATTCTTCTGGGTCAATTACATCTGTGTCTGCTAGAACTTTTTCGACCTCCGAAATAAAGCAATGACGATAAGAAGCGGTCACTAACTCTTGCATAAAACTGTTGCTGTGGTCTTTTAAAACTTTAAACAGCTCTTTCATTGCTTTCGATTCTTTACCCTCCTCACAGGTAACCTTAAAAACGAAAAAAAAAATCGTCGGTTATGTTTTCAAAATATCACCAATCCAACAATACTTTTGCACTTTCATTTCCTTTCCTGTTACAATCTTCTCACAGTAAATTTTATTTAATTATATGTAGTAATTTCATATTAATACGTTAAATCTGTCTTACGATCACGGAAACATAGGCCGAAACAGGTCTTCTAAAATCCAAAGCCTTGATTTTTTTCTTGTAACACTTTTGACAGTGCTTGACAACGAAATACGGAATTAACAGGGCATAGATGTCTCAATCCGTGATAGACAACATGGAATTGTAACAAGGTGTCTAGTGCTAAACACTCAAAAGAAGCGTTAATTTGATTGTTTTGGCGGTGTTCTAAAACGAACTAGTAAAATTGCTGTGATAAAAATAAACCTTAATTTTGTACATATCAGTTGTCTTAAAAAGAATCATGTACCTGATTTGCAATTGTCTCCACTCCGCATTCTAGAAGAACTCGGTGAACGATGATCGGATTGGCGGGAGCACCATTCGGCGTGGTTATCGCGATCCAGTAGCTAATACATGGGCGCAATTTTTTATTGACAATCGAGGGATGATCTGATAGCCATGTTTGACTTGATTTACTGGAAACTTGACTTGGTGTGATGGAATCTTCATCGCTGTCGGCACAATGATCTTCATCTCCACCCTTCTTGGCAACTTTTCTCTTGGGTCCTTGCGTGCTCACAGCACTAAAAAAGAATGCGACGCTTCTAATGCCTATGAAAAAAGTAAAAACTGTGATTAAAACTCTAGGCGTTTGCTAATGATTAGCTACTCAATGTTCCAAGACACACGTAAAATAAGCAAAATCCGCCCTTGAGAAATGAAACAAACGCATCGTCAACACAAAATTCTTTATTGATCACGACGCATCGCCAATCCGTAAAATCCGTAATATCCATCCTTCAAGGATAAGTTCTGATGGTAAACACTATCTCAAAGCAGATGGCTTATACCAACCTTGCAATGCTCTGTCGCAAGCGTCTCTTGTTTTGCACACGTCATCCCAAGCGTTTTGTAAACCTTCGTCGACGTTGCTTACACATCTTGCGCTTACCACGCTGCATTTGTTTACAATTATTGGACTTAAATAACATAAGGTTGCACCTTTGATTTTTTCACTGTTTAGTTGCCGGCATGGATGATTTGCCCTCTGCATCATTTTTAGACTATCTTGGACCACCCTAATGTTCTACTTTTATAGGTAATGGCTTTTTGAAAGCGAATGATTTGAATGGATATCACAGTGAGCATGTGCACGTGTATGTGTAGAAGGCTATGGCACTGTTTTGTGCTTTTTGTTGCTACAAGAAAAAATGTATCCTTTGCGTTTCATGAAGTTATTGTGCGTGACGGTTGAGAAAAAATGTAAGCACTCGACGCGCTTGGAAAGTAAAGATGAACATACCAATGAGCCAGTGACGATTCCGTGAAATCCGATGGATCCGCAAATCCACACAACTCCCAGCAAATACTTGGGGTAGAATAGTAAGCTCACGGAAAATGAATTTATAATGAAGGAGCACCCATTTTCTTTCTCACTGAATGGCGGGTTTAACGGATATCATGGATTTCTTGGAAAATTGAATATATAATGAGGACAAATCTATTTTCTTTTCTACCAAAGTGTGGACTTGACGGATTTAACGGATATTGTGGAAAATGAAAAAAATAAAAATTAAATTAAATTAAAAGAAAAAGAAGAAGAAGAAGAAATAAATAATACATTTTTATTTCTTTATTTCTTCTTCTTCTTCTTCTTCTTCTTTTATTTATTTATTTTATTTTATTTTATTTTATTTTATTTTTATTTTATTTTATTTTATTTTATTTTCCACAATATCCGTAAAATCCGTCAAGTCCGCCCTTTGGTTAGAAAAAAAAGAGACGCATCCTCATCATATATTCAGTTTTCCAATAAGTCCGCAACAACCGTAAAAACCACCTTTCAATGAGAAAGAAAACCCATGTATCTTAATTATTTATTCATTTCCCCGTGAGATAGCAGAGACAAGTATATATCTGGAGACGGAAAGAACGGATTTTACGGCTTTTATGGTTTCGTTTGGCCTTGAACTACTAGTAGGCAGTCGTTTGTTAAGGGCCATGACTCAGCGCGAAGGAGGAACTCTTGAGGCCTCTGGTACTCTTGTTTTAGAGAAATCTTATCCATTCTAAGTTATGAAATCAAAATCTATGACTGGTGTGTGAAACAGAGTTTATAGCCAGGAGAAGTATATATTTGCAGGCGGAAAGAATGGATTCTAAGGATTTTACGAAACAGTTTCTCTTTAGACCTGGAACTTAGCTTCCGCCTCATCATGTATTAGAAACTCTTGAGGCCTCATGATCTGTTTGCAGTTTATTTTTAAAAGTTTTTTTTTTCAAATGAATGCGTTCAGTGCCAAATGTTTGTTGCCTCGTTTCTCTACATCAATGTTCGATTGACAAAACAAGTAAATGGCTACAGGCAAGTCAAAAAAGCAAAACGGAACAAGGACATTTGGTAAACGATCCTATACATTTCCCAAAATTATTTCATTGCATGTTTTACTGCCTTTGAGGGCAATTGAGTTCACCAGGTTTTGAAAATTATTTCCAGTTCGCCTTAGCTCTTATCTAACGCTTTTTTCTCATTTTTCTTTAATTCGTTGCCATGTTTTTAACTGATTTTTAGTTTTGTTGACTGTTCCGATACTTCTTACGGAACGTTCCTCTAATATCGATTGTTCCTCGTATTTACGTTCCTATTGATTTAAGAGGAACAGCTTTTTGGCAAAGTAGGAACAAAACGTTCACTCTCAAGCAAAACAAGAACATTTCGTTCCGAGTTCATATTTTTGAATGGAACATATTGTTCCTAAATTGAAAAAAATAGGACTGTTTTGTTCCGAGTTCCTATCCGGACATGGAACACATTGTTCCCAAATTGATCATTTAGGACTGTTTTGTTCCGAGTTCCTATCTGTACATGGAACACATTGTTCTCAAATTGACCATTTAGGACTGTTTTGTTCCGAATTCCTATTTGTGCATGGAACACATTGTTCCAAAATTGATCATTTAGGACTGTTTTGTTCCGAATTCCTATTTGTGCATGGAACACATTGTTCTCAAATTGACCATTTAGGACTGTTTTGTTCCGAGTTCCTATTTGTGCATGGAACACATTGTTCTCAAATTGACCATTTAGGACTGTTTTGTTCCGAATTCCTATTTGTGCATGGAACACATTGTTCCCAAATTGATCATTTAGGACTGTTTTGTTCCGAACTCCTATCTATGAATGCAATACATTGTTCCCAAATTGATCATTTAGGACTGTTTTGTTCCGAGTTCCTATCTGTACATGGAACACATTGTTCTCAAATTGACCATTTAGGACTGTTTTGTTCCGAATTCCTATCCGGACACGGAACACATTGTTCCCAAATTGATCATTTAGAACTGCTTTGTTCCGAGTTCCTATCTGTGCATGGAACACATTGTTCCCAAATTGATCATTTAGGACTGCTTTGTTCCGAACTCCTATCTATGAATGGAACGCATTGTTCCCATATTGATCATTTAGGACTGTTTTGTTCCGAATTCCTATCTATAACTGGAACGCATTGTTCCCATATTGATCATTTAGGACTGTTTTGTTCCGAGTTCCTATCTGTGCATGTTCGCAAATTGATCATTTAGGACTGTTTTGTTCCGAGTTCCCATCTGCGTATGGAACGTATTGTTTCCAATTAGGACATATAGGAAAGTTCTGTTTTGTTCCGAATTCCTATTTTGTTCCTAACTTAGATTTTCATTTTGAATGCCGGCAAACAATGGGGCGCGCACAGACCTGTTTGAGCAAGTTGAATAGAATTTTGTACACATATCCTGTCATGAATTTTGTACAATGGCAATAAGGGCAGGCAGGTTAGGGCATGTTTTAGACAAGTTTAAGCTTCCATGGAGTTCCTTTGGCTGTCATTGGTTCCTCGTTTTGGCTAAGATGTCAATTCGATTGTCTTGGACAAACGTTTATCAAAGGGCAAAATGAGCAAGAAGTGCAAAGTCAATTGGTCGGACATCGATGGAGCATCGCCAAAACCGAAACGGCTTCACTTGGAAAAGGATGATACCGACGATTTGTATCATTGCCCAATACAAGAGTGTGACCATGATGGATTTCAAAGTCAGAGAGGGTGCAGAAAACACGTTAATACCAAACACAGTTGGTTCCTTTATTTTGACGAAAAGCCCAATCCGCAAGAAAGCACGGATTCGCTAAAAGCAGCAAGAAATGTTCCAGTGGGGGACACAAATGACGATAGAAGACGTGAAGCCACAAAACATGCCGTAAAGCTACTTCCTTCATTTCCATTGTCTTGTGACATTGGCGAAGTATTCACGAAATGGTTGACTGGAAGTGGTGGCGGCTGTAAGAAAGATCGCACAGCCCAACAAATAGTGACAAGATGCTTTAAGTTTCTTAGATTTTGTTGTGAAGACGAGGAGGAGTTGACTTTTGACGTGGTGGACTTTAGTCTGTGTTCTCCAAATCTGTTGTTCAAGTATATTGACTACTTACAAGACGAATGCAAGCTCGGACATGGTGGACGTTTGGGCTACATAGATGCCATTTCCGAATTGATAGACTTCAGAAAACTGCATGGCGCATCAGAAGCAGTTCTTCGGAAGTTCTCTTCAGTGGAATTGTACCTCAAGAGAGCACGAAAGACAGTGGCAAAATTGATGAGATTGCAGTGGACGCAAGACTTAGACATTGACACGCTGGAAGCGAGAGGTCACTGGGCAACAATGGAGGAGTTGCTGGAGGTGGTGAAATTTCATCTGCCGCGGTACGAAAAGACCGTCAAGATGTGCACAGCTAGCCCGACTCAAGTTAACCCCACAGACTTAACGTTTGCCACGAAGTTTGTAGCCATGTATCTGTTCATCAAAGTCAAGGGGTCGCGCCCCATGACTTATCAATATTTGACGGTGGACATGATCGCTACCGCTAAAAACAACGGTGGATTTATTGATCAGAAAACGTTCAAGACTGCTGGAAAGTATGGTTTTGATTCTCTGATTCTGACCGATGCAAACATGCACGTGCTTAATGGCTACATCTCGTACGTCAGACCATTGCTTAAGCCTCAGTGTGATTTCGTTCTTGTCAACAGAAATGGAGGCCAACACGGCAAATTGGGTGAGATTATGAGCAAATTGGTTTTTGATGCAATCGGAAAGTACATTCATCCCACGCGTTATCGCCAAATTGTTGAAACGCAAAGCGTCAGTCAGCTCACCAGCGAAGAGCAAAAGATTTTGTCGGAAGACCAAAAACACAGCTCTGCTGTGGCTAAAGTTCACTATCAAAAGCAACGATCCCGAGAAGTTGCTATGAAGGCCCACGAGTGTCTAAAAAAGCTACAAGGACCCAAAGGCTCGGAGGTGGATAAAGAGGTGAACACGCGGTTTAGCGGTTTAACTTCGAGTCCCGAAGTACCGGTCGAAACAACTACAGAATCGGAGAGTGTGCCTCGTGAAGAGGATTCCCCGCCCACAAACCGCTTGCGAATTCAGAGAAAGTCCCATCGGGTGATGAAATTCACGGAACACGAGGATGATTCTCTCAAGAAAGGCATAGAAAGACACGGGTTTGGGCAGTGGACGGCAATTTTGAGAGATTCTGATTTCAAATTTCAAGAGGGAAGAACGGCAGATTCTCTAAAAAAAAGGGCGGGACTCAAAATGCGCATATAAAATTAGACAGGAAACAGACATTAAATCGTTAATCACTTGAACAGTTTAATGAATAATTATAGTCTTTCAATAAGGGACCAGATAATTAAAGGTTCATGTTTGCATTTCGCACGCACTGTAAGCTTACAATGACATTATATTATTCCATGAGGTAAATCTACTATCGCGTTAAGCTTTACTTTTACTTCGTCAAATTGCGTGCTACTGTATCATTTTCGAATAGAAATCGGACACTTTCGTTTTACAGTTTCACTCCCGTTCGCTATTGACTTGAGCTGAAGTAATTCAATATCGTGTTCTTGGCTCTCTTGCTGTCTTTCTTTTGACTGCCAGGATAATCTCTGCGCCTTTTTGTGCTATGCGCCCGCAGCAACTGCTCGGAAATTGCGCAGTCGTCAATGTATTCGCCTAACGGTGTACCCCTTGGGCTTTTAGGCAACGGGAAGGGTGACGGTGGCCACAGAATGTCGTCCGAGGTGTCCAACGAGGGAGTGTAGGTTGGTGTTTTTGGTTTAGGCGTGATGTACAGCTCCTTTTCTGCTTCTTCGTCTTCTTCTTCTTCGTGAGCGCTTTTCCCATGTCGTGGCGGGGTAATCGTCGGAGACACACTGGGCTGTTGCCGAGTACTACTGCTTGCCATCTCGAGTATTACCGGTAGAGGCGAAAACACGTCTCGGATAGAGTCAACGCAGGCCCGTTCTACTAGCCCCCTCTCTGAACATATCTTCTTTCTTTCTTTAACGGCCTCTTGTAGTTTGAGAGTTCCTTGCTTTTCGTGGAATAAGCGCATTTTGTTGCTATTAATTTCTAGAAGACTATGCAACACCGCTCTCTCTTCAACATCGTTCGTAAGTTCAACGCGCTTAGCATGCTCGGACATTTCCCTTTCCATCTCAAGAAGCCATGGATTTGAATACACTTTCTGGACCATTTCTTGTCTAGCTTTCTGTTCTTCTTCGGCCTGTTTGGCTTGATACGCTTCGAGGTCCTTTCTTATCGGTGTAGGAAGCGGCTCGTTGACATCGTGCGGTAGCAACATCACATTTTCCTCAGTGACGCCCCTTGACATTAGGTGTTGTTGGTAACCCTGGCGCCGCACTTTATCATGTCGTGTCCTCTCTTTGTTTTGCTGCGCGCGGGATTCCAGCAAGAAATTGATATGCCGATAGCGCAGAGACCCCGTTGAAGAATTGGCCAGGGACGTCTTTAACACAGCTGTGATCTCATCATCATCGTCATCGTCATCGTCATCATCTTCATCAAGGTCGTTATGGTCGTCGTCGTCAGAAACGTCAGTAAGGTCGTTTTGATTCTTTCCTCGTGCATGTTCCTCTTCGTCAGTTGGCCTTTCACCTGAACGAGCTAAAAGATCGGTGAGTTGCACATTTCTTAAAGTCTCCTTTTCTGTTTCGAGCAGCGTGCCTTCCTCGTTTTGCGTGTCTCGCTCCGCTTCTTCATCTTCATCAGAACTGCTCTCTTCTTCATTGCTGTCCTCTCTGGCTTTCGACGCCGCCCACACGATACACTCCATTGGATGTTTTCTTAGCCACTGCGCGGCCTTCTTTTTGGGACTTGGGAGGCTCTTGAAATAATAATACCTTAGCCTTCGGTCCATTGCTTCTTGGTCTTCTGGTTTGAATTGGAGTTTCTGCTGCGCAGTCATGAACATGGGGCATCGGTTCATGAAAGACCTCGCCGTCTTGTACTTTACATCGCAGGCCGTGAATCCACCCTGTGTCAATATTTTCCAATCGTCAACGTCAAGAGTTGAAGGAGATGCCTCGTCTATGAAAATAACTTCCGTCTCTTTGCTGATCATAGACTTATTGAAGACTTTCTGCTTTGTGATTGTTGCTACGTTGTTGTGGTGAATGATGCCCAGTATCGGATAAAACAGGCTTGTTTTTCCACTGTCTGCATCACCCACTACACACGCCACCTTTTCCTTGTGTTTCTTGAGATTGAAGCTGAGAAGCCGGAGGAAATCTTCGCAGAATAGTGAAATTTGGCTCTCTGATAAGCTGTTTTCGAGAATTTCGATAAAATACTTTGGATGTGGCTCCTTGAATGGGTCGTAGCGGGAGAACGCTCTTGGAGTGATTAAGCTCACTTTTTCAGCGGCAATGGGGTCTTTTAAGAACTTCCGTTCCTCGACGGACCAGCAGTACCCATGGTTGACTTCGATGAGATTGTAATCCACGGAAATGGGGCGAATCAGTTCACAGTCGGCATCACTTAGAAGGTCAATGACCTTCTTCATGTCTCTGATTAATCTTGTCTTGAAAGACTCATTAGCGGCCAAGCTGTTGACGAAAGCCTTCGCATCACACTTGTAGGAAAAGGTGTACTTGGCGCCTTCACACCTTTTGTATATCTTACCCTTATAAAGGGCATAATCGAGCGTTTTCATCGCGATGGCAATGTCATTGATCAGAACTGTCAACTTGTCTCCAAGCCCAGGCTCAATTACTTCACTATGCGCTTCTGCTGCTGTCACCTCAGGGGTACTTGAATCAAAACCAAATCGATCAATAGTAAGTTTTGCGCTTTGCATTTTTGTTATGGCGCTCGATAGAGATACTTTGAACGCTGAATTCACGAGACACACGCGAACGACATTCTCAGTACCACATTCTTCTGGGTCAATTACATCTGTGTCTGCTAGAACTTTTTCGACCTCCGAAATAAAGCAATGACGATAAGAAGCGGTCACTAACTCTTGCATAAAACTGTTGCTGTGGTCTTTTAAAACTTTAAACAGCTCTTTCATTGCTTTCGATTCTTTACCCTCCTCACAGGTAACCTTAAAAACGAAAAAAAAAAATCGTCGGTTATGTTTTCAAAATATCACCAATCCAACAATACTTTTGCACTTTCATTTCCTTTCCTGTTACAATCTTCTCACAGTAAATTTTATTTAATTATATGTAGTAATTTCATATTAATACGTTAAATCTGTCTTACGATCACGGAAACATAGGCCGAAACAGGTCTTCTAAAATCCAAAGCCTTGATTTTTTTCTTGTAACACTTTTGACAGTGCTTGACAACGAAATACGGAATTAACAGGGCATAGATGTCTCAATCCGTGATAGACAACATGGAATTGTAACAAGGTGTCTAGTGCTAAACACTCAAAAGAAGCGTTAATTTGATTGTTTTGGCGGTGTTCTAAAACGAACTAGTAAAATTGCTGTGATAAAAATAAACCTTAATTTTGTACATATCAGTTGTCTTAAAAAGAATCATGTACCTGATTTGCAATTGTCTCCACTCCGCATTCTAGAAGAACTCGGTGAACGATGATCGGATTGGCGGGAGCACCATTCGGCGTGGTTATCGCGATCCAGTAGCTAATACATGGGCGCAATTTTTTATTGACAATCGAGGGATGATCTGATAGCCATGTTTGACTTGATTTACTGGAAACTTGACTTGGTGTGATGGAATCTTCATCGCTGTCGGCACAATGATCTTCATCTCCACCCTTCTTGGCAACTTTTCTCTTGGGTCCTTGCGTGCTCACAGCACTAAAAAAGAATGCGACGCTTCTAATGCCTATGAAAAAAGTAAAAACTGTGATTAAAACTCTAGGCGTTTGCTAATGATTAGCTACTCAATGTTCCAAGACACACGTAAAATAAGCAAAATCCGCCCTTGAGAAATGAAACAAACGCATCGTCAACACAAAATTCTTTATTGATCACGACGCATCGCCAATCCGTAAAATCCGTAATATCCATCCTTCAAGGATAAGTTCTGATGGTAAACACTATCTCAAAGCAGATGGCTTATACCAACCTTGCAATGCTCTGTCGCAAGCGTCTCTTGTTTTGCACACGTCATCCCAAGCGTTTTGTAAACCTTCGTCGACGTTGCTTACACATCTTGCGCTTACCACGCTGCATTTGTTTACAATTATTGGACTTAAATAACATAAGGTTGCACCTTTGATTTTTTCACTGTTTAGTTGCCGGCATGGATGATTTGCCCTCTGCATCATTTTTAGACTATCTTGGACCACCCTAATGTTCTACTTTTATAGGTAATGGCTTTTTGAAAGCGAATGATTTGAATGGATATCACAGTGAGCATGTGCACGTGTATGTGTAGAAGGCTATGGCACTGTTTTGTGCTTTTTGTTGCTACAAGAAAAAATGTATCCTTTGCGTTTCATGAAGTTATTGTGCGTGACGGTTGAGAAAAAATGTAAGCACTCGACGCGCTTGGAAAGTAAAGATGAACATACCAATGAGCCAGTGACGATTCCGTGAAATCCGATGGATCCGCAAATCCACACAACTCCCAGCAAATACTTGGGGTAGAATAGTAAGCTCACGGAAAATGAATTTATAATGAAGGAGCACCCATTTTCTTTCTCACTGAATGGCGGGTTTAACGGATATCATGGATTTCTTGGAAAATTGAATATATAATGAGGACAAATCTATTTTCTTTTCTACCAAAGTGTGGACTTGACGGATTTAACGGATATTGTGGAAAATGAAAAAAATAAAAATTAAATTAAATTAAAAGAAAAAGAAGAAGAAGAAGAAATAAATAATACATTTTTATTTCTTTATTTCTTCTTCTTCTTCTTCTTCTTCTTCTTCTTTTATTTATTTATTTTATTTTATTTTATTTTATTTTTATTTTATTTTATTTTATTTTCCACAATATCCGTAAAATCCGTCAAGTCCGCCCTTTGGTTAGAAAAAAAAGAGACGCATCCTCATTATATATTCAGTTTTCCAATAAGTCCGCAACAACCGTAAAAACCACCTTTCAATGAGAAAGAAAACCCATGTATCTTAATTATTTATTCATTTCCCCGTGAGATAGCAGAGACAAGTATATATCTGGAGACGGAAAGAACGGATTTTACGGCTTTTATGGTTTCGTTTGGCCTTGAACTACTAGTAGGCAGTCGTTTGTTAAGGGCCATGACTCAGCGCGAAGGAGGAACTCTTGAGGCCTCTGGTACTCTTGTTTTAGAGAAATCTTATCCATTCTAAGTTATGAAATCAAAATCTATGACTGGTGTGTGAAACAGAGTTTATAGCCAGGAGAAGTATATATTTGCAGGCGGAAAGAATGGATTCTAAGGATTTTACGAAACAGTTTCTCTTTAGACCTGGAACTTAGCTTCCGCCTCATCATGTATTAGAAACTCTTGAGGCCTCATGATCTGTTTGCAGTTTATTTTTAAAAGTTTTTTTTTTTCAAATGAATGCGTTCAGTGCCAAATGTTTGTTGCCTCGTTTCTCTACATCAATGTTCGATTGACAAAACAAGTAAATGGCTACAGGCAAGTCCAAAAAGCAAAACGGAACAAGGACATTTGGTAAACGATCTCTCATTGTAGCCTCGTTGTCCTTACCTTAATATATTTTTAGGATTTTTTCTCACATTCACTTATAACACGACCCTCGAGTTGTAATCTTTAAATAACGGTTTTCTTAGTATTGTATTGTACCTCTCACACGACAAGCAATCGGCATGTAACAGCGCAAAAATAACATTTCTGTTTCAATAAAGCCACTGGAATCCGTTACAAATTTCTGCCCCAAATGAGATAATTAACTCTCCGGTTTTACTTCATCGCGAAAGTCACCACAGTTTGTGAGGCTTTCCTTAAACTATCATGCGTCACACCAAAACTTGTAACGTGTACAGCAACGTGGCACATCATTTTCATACCCTCACTCCCCGGAGGGGAGGAGGAATGGGCATATGAAAGGGGCGGGGATGCTCATCGGAAATTTTGAATTAAACCCCTAAAGGAGACCGATCTGGGCGTGGCCCAAGCTTTTTTTTTTACCCCTAAAAGAATCGAGCAAAATATAAATATTTAATAAATATATTTTTATATTTCTTCGCGTGCAACCCTAAACGAGACCTTCACGGCTAAATATAATGGCGTTTTGCCCAGAACACACAAAGTGAGACCAAAATCCGAAATTTACAACCCCTAAGCGAGATGACGAGCATCCCCACCCCTTTCATATGCGAGTCCCCCCGCGTGGCCTGACTACGAGCGACCATAGCTGTCGACCAATGAGCGCGCGAGAACTGGTTCTCCTGCATGATTGTAAAACAGTTTAGTATGTAATAGGCATGTTAAAGGTTTGCCTAGGTTAGTACCTGTTAGTTGCTCAGCTATTTGCAAAGTGAAAAGTGCAACTGGTTATATAGCAAATCAAGTACACACGCGCGCAATTCAATTGACTATTTCCCTTTTTGCAGACACTGTATAACCCTGTTATGGATGAAAAGAGTGTCCTAGTGATCAACATGGGGATTCATTTTGCCGCTGCAGTGAACTTTACAAACTACAGGCGTGTCATTGATCAGTTGATAATCCTCGTCAAAGACGACAAAAGTCACCAAAAGCTTTCCAATGGCACTGGCACAAACAATTTCAAGGGAAGGTTCATATGGAAGACCTCGACAGCTCTCAACAGGGAACGATTCCCAAATCCACACAAAGACGTTCGCCGATTTTTAACTTTTCCTCGCGTGCAGCTGTACAACGCTTATGCCACCTCTGCCATGTGCCGCGCAGGTATCGACGTCATTGACGTTTATCCAATCAGCGATTCGTATCCTGCAGGGACAGTGTCACAAACTGATCCAGTGCATTATGCTAATCACGTGTTCCGGGATGTCGAGGCTTTGTTGTTTAAAATGTTTAGTCCTTAAATAATGTGCACACACTAAGAAGGCCGAGTTCCCATTCAAGGAGGGGGAGGGGGGTACTCGCAATACGCGACAGATCTCTTGACCCAACAAATAACCAGGGGAATACATCGGACCCCTCCCGTCATGGTTGCTGCGAGTACCCCCCCCCCCCCCCCTTCTTGGGTCCCCATAGACGTTTGAGGTTTAGCCTTCTACGGCATTCAGCCGCAATCTTTCCCCGCAGCGGTGAATGGAAGATTGCTTAACGAGCAAACTCTGATTGGTTGTAGTCCAGTGTTGGGAGTGCGTGAACTAATAGACGGTGTGGTACTGCCCTTCATTGTTTTATAAGAGCTGTAATTACATTTTTAGAATTTTAATTTACAAACAATTTTCGCTGTCTTTACTAAAAGGATTATAGATGCTGAGATGCTGCAGAAAATTACTTAGATACTTTTAGAAGGTTGTGCAATAAAGTTCCCACAAGTGCTACTTTTGTAGATTCCATTCTACATTGTTGTTTATAGCTAGATGCTAGCAGAGCCGCGCAATCAAATTCATTATACATGAGCCTGCTCCAATTAACAATTAGACTACTCGCCCTCGTTTTCTATAAGCGAATAGTCAACGAGGCGCAGACGAGTTGACTATCGCTCATAGAAAACGAGGGCGAGTAGTCTAATTGTTTTAGTAGAAACTCTAAAAGATTACATTCCAAAAGCTACCATTTTATGTATTTTTAAGCGAAAAATCAAGAAAGTGCGATCGTTTTCTATCGGCGAATAGAAAACAGTCGGAGAACCAATCAGATTTAAGGATTTCCAATAGAACACAGCTGAGTTTCTATTAATATCCAATAGAGCACGCTGATAGCGTGAGAAAATCGCCTCGCCATAAACTTATTTTTTCTGGCGCGGGTTTTTTCATATACAATTGGTTTATCCTTTTGGTTGTGTACCATCGAATTATGGTGCACTTAAGAAATTTGGAGAGAAAGCTTCTATCGAAGTCTCCAAATTTCCCGCGTGCACCATAACTCGATGGTACATGCATTATTAATTATTGCAGAAAAGTATTAACCCTTTAGCTACCAAGCACACACATATATGTGCGATTAGTGATCACGCTCCTTGTACCACTTGTGACATTGCTACTTTTCAATTCAGGAATTTCTCTCGTTTTAGCAACGGAAAGAATATGATAGCTAGCAGTTATGTAAAATCGAACGTGCACGTGCATAATTAATTGTCTATATTCTGTGATGTTTTTCGCTGTTTTTTTTTTTCCGAGCAAAAAGTGCCGTTTGTAATATGGCTTTTTCTGCTTTGTATGCTAACATAAAAATCGTTTTGAGTAAGAAAGACTTTATAACAACCACAAGAATATTAATCACAAGGTAGAATAATACATGGTTGTCTGGAGATATGAAATTTCTCTTCGGGTGTTCAGATATCGAGTTGAACACGAGAAGACAAATGCTGTATCTCCAAGCAACCATGTATTATTTTTCGAAGATTTCCGACCATTTCCGAGAATTGTACGAATGTTGCCCGTAGGTCATATGAACGTTTCCGAATTTTCCCGAAGATTACCAAAGGTTTCCGAAGATTTCCTAGGTTTTCCGAAGATCTTAAGATGTTTCGACTGTACACCAATAAATTGAAGTACAGTTGGGTCAAACATGGTATCGAACGTGAAGTCATTGATATCCTCACACGTATTATACTCGAATTGTGGAGCAGGGGCACTTTCATACCGTCCCCATAGCCGCTTGCACCAGGGGACAAACGACATGATCACAGGATCATAGAGTCGAATCCAAGCTATCAGGAAGATAAGAATCTTTGGCCTCAAGCTGAAGTTTTTGCTCTGCAGTCGCAAGCTGGGATGCAAAAAACATCAGCTTGAGTCCGAAGATTCTGAGGCACGAACAACGGCGCATTTAGCATTCAACATAAAAAGCAGAGCTGAGAAACGGTCATTCATTTCCCTTCCACTCTTTTGTAACTGATGTGTTCTCAGGGGTGTTCGTGACATTTATTCCACACAATTCGTGCCAAGGAACTTCTGCTAATCTTTTGCCCAAACCGTAGATTAGTACTCTCAATGGCGTTGGTTATATTTTAATCCTACCCTTGTTTCTTTCTTGATATATATATAGTTCTTGGACTTAACTTTGTTTTGTAGGCGTTTCTGTTGCTGGTCTGTTGAGTTGGGGTAACGTTTTGATGTTTTTTTGTGGGCAACACACAACTTATGCAGTTTCCTCGCCTTTTTTGTTGGCAAATGCAAGATCCGTGTGATGCTCGACGGACTTGTCATCGCCGTTAATATCATTGAACTTCTCCAAATCGCTTTGAACATAAGCGCAGGTTTGCCGCAATGTAGATGTAACAATCAATAGAGAGAAAATAATAAGCAAATTGCGAGGGAAAGACCTTTTCGTTTTTCATATTTGATTTCTCTAAAGAGAAGTCGCCCAAGCGCGAGTCCAAGAAGACGCGCGAGCGCGAGTCCATGCGCGCGCGAACTCCAAATTCATTTTCCTTGAATGCAGGCCTGCCTTGAACGTTTAAATGAAAGCAATAGTTTTTCCTCTAATTATAAGCTGAACGGAAAAAATGTACGTTTATATGCTATGTGTGCGTTATCACTTTCCGTAAACGGTGGGAAAACACTGATGTTGGTGATGAGTCCTTGGACGATGTAAAATATATTGCTAATTGCTCTACACTTTGCCACTCTCCACACCAATGTATATTTTCTTCCATTAATCGGTCCCATTCTCTACTCTAAGATTCAAGCTAGTCCATTGAAAGTAAGGGGGGGGGGGGGGCAATGAAGATGCGGAACCAAGAGTTTCATCAGACTGGAACTTATCCCAGCTTTTGTCGCATGAAGCGAATAGGATTATATTATTCCCATACAAAATTGACCCCATGTGTTCTTTTCAAAACAGCAGACGAAATTGCAAACTCATCAAAGCACGACATTAAAATTTCCATTTACGCACGAAGGGTAGGAGAAGGGAACTTTAAGTCAGGATTCTTTTACAAGCTTTTTTATTGCACTTATCCCTTTCAACATTTACAATCGGCAAAACGTTGCACTTACGCAGAACGCTCAATCTTAAAAATTTGTATTATTTGCAGTTAACATCTGGAATGCCTGAAGTGCAAGCTTTCCCAGTTCGAGTTAACGTTGCATTTTCGCAACGAACCACGAGTTCCGCCTCGCTACGTCCAGACAAGGAGCTGTCGGGTCTGTCATCGGGACGGATCGGGTAGGGTCGGAGTCGGATCTCACTCGTTCATGTCATCTTTTTAGTATAGTCAGGAATGCTTCATGTGGAATATCTACTTTTCCTATTCTCTTCATCTTCTTTTTGCCTTCTTTTTGCCTCTGAAGCAGCTTCATCTTTCGTGTGACATCACCGCCGTACTACAAAGACAGATAAAAATGTCCAGTTTCACAAAACGGGTAAGGTAACAGTGACCTTATGTACCACAGGGACCCAAGAGGATCGACTAAGTAACTTACTGACTGACTCACTCACTCACTGAATGACTGACAATGACTGACTGATTCACTGACTGACTGACAGACAGACAGACAGACAGACAGACTGACTGATCGACTGACTGACTTACTTATTGACTGACTGACTGATAGACTGACAGACAGACAGAGTGATTGATTGACTGACTGACTGACTGACTGATAGACTGACAGACAGACAGAGTGATTGACTGACTGACTGATTGACTGACTGACTGATAGACTGACGGACCGACAGACAGACAGAGTGATTGACTGACTGACTGACAGACTGACAGAAAGACTGACTGACTGACTGACTGACAGACAGACAGACAGACAGAGTGATTGACTGACTGACCGACTGACAGAGAGACTGACTGATTGACTGACTGATTGATAAACTGACTGACTGACTGCGAAGTCGTAATGTCGCGTAAAATATATTCCAAAGTATTAAATTTTATTGTACGTACCCTGTTTATAGAAATTTGGGAACTTCAAGATTTTCTAGCCTGGTCCAGGCGTTCTGTTAGTTGGGAACGACGCGAAGGAAAACGCTCCGTTCCCAATAACAAAACTCCTGGAACAGGCTAAGATTTTCTAATAGTTCAAACAATCTAACGACAAATCCCTTCCCCCTTCCTCTCTGCGAACAGTGCAAAGCATAAAAAAGTTGAGGGGACCAAAAATGTAATTCCATACATTACTTACACATTTTGCTGTGACGTCCTTTCTAACGGGTTTGATGCTAGGGGAAAAATGATTTAAAGAAATACACGACAAATTAGCAATAGAATAATTGAAACAAGTATAAAAGTTTAGCATAGACGTGACTGTCCTTAAACGTCGTTGTCACGTGGACGTCGTAGTGTTACTTGAATACTAACGCAAAGTTTTTTTTTCCAAAACATGTTGCGTGACAATTTTTTTTTATAACGGTTACATATGACAATATTACTTACGTCTCTCTTGAAGTGATTTTTCCTCTAACTGAAGCTTGAATCACTACTTCAAACAGCTGCCTGTATAGTAAAAGGGGACATTGATTGGCGGAGGAAAAACCTCAATATCAGAGCTGTGAAAATGATCACGGGCATAAAACTTAAGCCAGAATTGGCCTATCAATCCGGCTGATAACAACAACAAAAACAACGTAAGCTGCCTAAGGAAATAATTTAGAGCTCAAAGCAAGCGCGAGTAAACATACAACCAATAAATCAAGTAAATGCATTCACAAGTGTCAAATGCCAGGAAACATGAAACTTCTTTCAAGCGCAGGAAAACATGCAACTGGTTTCAAGCGGGCAAAAACATGCAACCGGTTTTAAGTGCCGGGAAACATGCAACCGGGTTCAAGCGCGGGAAACATGCAACCGGGTTCAAGCACAGGAAAACATGCAACCGGTTTCAAGCGCGGGAAAACATGCAACCGGGTTCAAGCACAGGAAAACATGCAACCGGTTTCAAGCGCGGGAAAACATACAACCGTGCTTAATGGCTACATCTCGTACGTCAGACCATTGCTTAAGCCTCAGTGTGATTTCGTTCTTGTCAACAGAAATGGAGGCCAACACGGCAAATTGGGTGAGATTATGAGCAAATTGGTTTTTGATGCAATCGGAAAGTACATTCATCCCACGCGTTATCGCCAAATTGTTGAAACGCAAAGCGTCAGTCAGCTCACCAGCGAAGAGCAAAAGATTTTGTCGGAAGACCAAAAACACAGCTCTGCTGTGGCTAAAGTTCACTATCAAAAGCAACGATCCCGAGAAGTTGCTATGAAGGCCCACGAGTGTCTAAAAAAGCTACAAGGACCCAAAGGCTCGGAGGTGGATAAAGAGGTGAACACGCGGTTTAGCGGTTTAACTTCGAGTCCCGAAGTACCGGTCGAAACAACTACAGAATCGGAGAGTGTGCCTCGTGAAGAGGATTCCCCGCCCACAAACCGCTTGCGAATTCAGAGAAAGTCCCATCGGGTGATGAAATTCACGGAACACGAGGATGATTCTCTCAAGAAAGGCATAGAAAGACACGGGTTTGGGCAGTGGACGGCAATTTTGAGAGATTCTGATTTCAAATTTCAAGAGGGAAGAACGGCAGATTCTCTAAAAAAAAGGGCGGGACTCAAAATGCGCATATAAAATTAGACAGGAAACAGACATTAAATCGTTAATCACTTGAACAGTTTAATGAATAATTATAGTCTTTCAATAAGGGACCAGATAATTAAAGGTTCATGTTTGCATTTCGCACGCACTGTAAGCTTACAATGACATTATATTATTCCATGAGGTAAATCTACTATCGCGTTAAGCTTTACTTTTACTTCGTCAAATTGCGTGCTACTGTATCATTTTCGAATAGAAATCGGACACTTTCGTTTTACAGTTTCACTCCCGTTCGCTATTGACTTGAGCTGAAGTAATTCAATATCGTGTTCTTGGCTCTCTTGCTGTCTTTCTTTTGACTGCCAGGATAATCTCTGCGCCTTTTTGTGCTATGCGCCCGCAGCAACTGCTCGGAAATTGCGCAGTCGTCAATGTATTCGCCTAACGGTGTACCCCTTGGGCTTTTAGGCAACGGGAAGGGTGACGGTGGCCACAGAATGTCGTCCGAGGTGTCCAACGAGGGAGTGTAGGTTGGTGTTTTTGGTTTAGGCGTGATGTACAGCTCCTTTTCTGCTTCTTCGTCTTCTTCTTCTTCGTGAGCGCTTTTCCCATGTCGTGGCGGGGTAATCGTCGGAGACACACTGGGCTGTTGCCGAGTACTACTGCTTGCCATCTCGAGTATTACCGGTAGAGGCGAAAACACGTCTCGGATAGAGTCAACGCAGGCCCGTTCTACTAGCCCCCTCTCTGAACATATCTTCTTTCTTTCTTTAACGGCCTCTTGTAGTTTGAGAGTTCCTTGCTTTTCGTGGAATAAGCGCATTTTGTTGCTATTAATTTCTAGAAGACTATGCAACACCGCTCTCTCTTCAACATCGTTCGTAAGTTCAACGCGCTTAGCATGCTCGGACATTTCCCTTTCCATCTCAAGAAGCCATGGATTTGAATACACTTTCTGGACCATTTCTTGTCTAGCTTTCTGTTCTTCTTCGGCCTGTTTGGCTTGATACGCTTCGAGGTCCTTTCTTATCGGTGTAGGAAGCGGCTCGTTGACATCGTGCGGTAGCAACATCACATTTTCCTCAGTGACGCCCCTTGACATTAGGTGTTGTTGGTAACCCTGGCGCCGCACTTTATCATGTCGTGTCCTCTCTTTGTTTTGCTGCGCGCGGGATTCCAGCAAGAAATTGATATGCCGATAGCGCAGAGACCCCGTTGAAGAATTGGCCAGGGACGTCTTTAACACAGCTGTGATCTCATCATCATCGTCATCGTCATCGTCATCATCTTCATCAAGGTCGTTATGGTCGTCGTCGTCAGAAACGTCAGTAAGGTCGTTTTGATTCTTTCCTCGTGCATGTTCCTCTTCGTCAGTTGGCCTTTCACCTGAACGAGCTAAAAGATCGGTGAGTTGCACATTTCTTAAAGTCTCCTTTTCTGTTTCGAGCAGCGTGCCTTCCTCGTTTTGCGTGTCTCGCTCCGCTTCTTCATCTTCATCAGAACTGCTCTCTTCTTCATTGCTGTCCTCTCTGGCTTTCGACGCCGCCCACACGATACACTCCATTGGATGTTTTCTTAGCCACTGCGCGGCCTTCTTTTTGGGACTTGGGAGGCTCTTGAAATAATAATACCTTAGCCTTCGGTCCATTGCTTCTTGGTCTTCTGGTTTGAATTGGAGTTTCTGCTGCGCAGTCATGAACATGGGGCATCGGTTCATGAAAGACCTCGCCGTCTTGTACTTTACATCGCAGGCCGTGAATCCACCCTGTGTCAATATTTTCCAATCGTCAACGTCAAGAGTTGAAGGAGATGCCTCGTCTATGAAAATAACTTCCGTCTCTTTGCTGATCATAGACTTATTGAAGACTTTCTGCTTTGTGATTGTTGCTACGTTGTTGTGGTGAATGATGCCCAGTATCGGATAAAACAGGCTTGTTTTTCCACTGTCTGCATCACCCACTACACACGCCACCTTTTCCTTGTGTTTCTTGAGATTGAAGCTGAGAAGCCGGAGGAAATCTTCGCAGAATAGTGAAATTTGGCTCTCTGATAAGCTGTTTTCGAGAATTTCGATAAAATACTTTGGATGTGGCTCCTTGAATGGGTCGTAGCGGGAGAACGCTCTTGGAGTGATTAAGCTCACTTTTTCAGCGGCAATGGGGTCTTTTAAGAACTTCCGTTCCTCGACGGACCAGCAGTACCCATGGTTGACTTCGATGAGATTGTAATCCACGGAAATGGGGCGAATCAGTTCACAGTCGGCATCACTTAGAAGGTCAATGACCTTCTTCATGTCTCTGATTAATCTTGTCTTGAAAGACTCATTAGCGGCCAAGCTGTTGACGAAAGCCTTCGCATCACACTTGTAGGAAAAGGTGTACTTGGCGCCTTCACACCTTTTGTATATCTTACCCTTATAAAGGGCATAATCGAGCGTTTTCATCGCGATGGCAATGTCATTGATCAGAACTGTCAACTTGTCTCCAAGCCCAGGCTCAATTACTTCACTATGCGCTTCTGCTGCTGTCACCTCAGGGGTACTTGAATCAAAACCAAATCGATCAATAGTAAGTTTTGCGCTTTGCATTTTTGTTATGGCGCTCGATAGAGATACTTTGAACGCTGAATTCACGAGACACACGCGAACGACATTCTCAGTACCACATTCTTCTGGGTCAATTACATCTGTGTCTGCTAGAACTTTTTCGACCTCCGAAATAAAGCAATGACGATAAGAAGCGGTCACTAACTCTTGCATAAAACTGTTGCTGTGGTCTTTTAAAACTTTAAACAGCTCTTTCATTGCTTTCGATTCTTTACCCTCCTCACAGGTAACCTTAAAAACGAAAAAAAAAAATCGTCGGTTATGTTTTCAAAATATCACCAATCCAACAATACTTTTGCACTTTCATTTCCTTTCCTGTTACAATCTTCTCACAGTAAATTTTATTTAATTATATGTAGTAATTTCATATTAATACGTTAAATCTGTCTTACGATCACGGAAACATAGGCCGAAACAGGTCTTCTAAAATCCAAAGCCTTGATTTTTTTCTTGTAACACTTTTGACAGTGCTTGACAACGAAATACGGAATTAACAGGGCATAGATGTCTCAATCCGTGATAGACAACATGGAATTGTAACAAGGTGTCTAGTGCTAAACACTCAAAAGAAGCGTTAATTTGATTGTTTTGGCGGTGTTCTAAAACGAACTAGTAAAATTGCTGTGATAAAAATAAACCTTAATTTTGTACATATCAGTTGTCTTAAAAAGAATCATGTACCTGATTTGCAATTGTCTCCACTCCGCATTCTAGAAGAACTCGGTGAACGATGATCGGATTGGCGGGAGCACCATTCGGCGTGGTTATCGCGATCCAGTAGCTAATACATGGGCGCAATTTTTTATTGACAATCGAGGGATGATCTGATAGCCATGTTTGACTTGATTTACTGGAAACTTGACTTGGTGTGATGGAATCTTCATCGCTGTCGGCACAATGATCTTCATCTCCACCCTTCTTGGCAACTTTTCTCTTGGGTCCTTGCGTGCTCACAGCACTAAAAAAGAATGCGACGCTTCTAATGCCTATGAAAAAAGTAAAAACTGTGATTAAAACTCTAGGCGTTTGCTAATGATTAGCTACTCAATGTTCCAAGACACACGTAAAATAAGCAAAATCCGCCCTTGAGAAATGAAACAAACGCATCGTCAACACAAAATTCTTTATTGATCACGACGCATCGCCAATCCGTAAAATCCGTAATATCCATCCTTCAAGGATAAGTTCTGATGGTAAACACTATCTCAAAGCAGATGGCTTATACCAACCTTGCAATGCTCTGTCGCAAGCGTCTCTTGTTTTGCACACGTCATCCCAAGCGTTTTGTAAACCTTCGTCGACGTTGCTTACACATCTTGCGCTTACCACGCTGCATTTGTTTACAATTATTGGACTTAAATAACATAAGGTTGCACCTTTGATTTTTTCACTGTTTAGTTGCCGGCATGGATGATTTGCCCTCTGCATCATTTTTAGACTATCTTGGACCACCCTAATGTTCTACTTTTATAGGTAATGGCTTTTTGAAAGCGAATGATTTGAATGGATATCACAGTGAGCATGTGCACGTGTATGTGTAGAAGGCTATGGCACTGTTTTGTGCTTTTTGTTGCTACAAGAAAAAATGTATCCTTTGCGTTTCATGAAGTTATTGTGCGTGACGGTTGAGAAAAAATGTAAGCACTCGACGCGCTTGGAAAGTAAAGATGAACATACCAATGAGCCAGTGACGATTCCGTGAAATCCGATGGATCCGCAAATCCACACAACTCCCAGCAAATACTTGGGGTAGAATAGTAAGCTCACGGAAAATGAATTTATAATGAAGGAGCACCCATTTTCTTTCTCACTGAATGGCGGGTTTAACGGATATCATGGATTTCTTGGAAAATTGAATATATAATGAGGACAAATCTATTTTCTTTTCTACCAAAGTGTGGACTTGACGGATTTAACGGATATTGTGGAAAATGAAAAAAATAAAAATTAAATTAAATTAAAAGAAAAAGAAGAAGAAGAAGAAATAAATAATACATTTTTATTTCTTTATTTCTTCTTCTTCTTCTTCTTCTTCTTCTTCTTTTATTTATTTATTTTATTTTATTTTATTTTATTTTTATTTTATTTTATTTTATTTTCCACAATATCCGTAAAATCCGTCAAGTCCGCCCTTTGGTTAGAAAAAAAAGAGACGCATCCTCATTATATATTCAGTTTTCCAATAAGTCCGCAACAACCGTAAAAACCACCTTTCAATGAGAAAGAAAACCCATGTATCTTAATTATTTATTCATTTCCCCGTGAGATAGCAGAGACAAGTATATATCTGGAGACGGAAAGAACGGATTTTACGGCTTTTATGGTTTCGTTTGGCCTTGAACTACTAGTAGGCAGTCGTTTGTTAAGGGCCATGACTCAGCGCGAAGGAGGAACTCTTGAGGCCTCTGGTACTCTTGTTTTAGAGAAATCTTATCCATTCTAAGTTATGAAATCAAAATCTATGACTGGTGTGTGAAACAGAGTTTATAGCCAGGAGAAGTATATATTTGCAGGCGGAAAGAATGGATTCTAAGGATTTTACGAAACAGTTTCTCTTTAGACCTGGAACTTAGCTTCCGCCTCATCATGTATTAGAAACTCTTGAGGCCTCATGATCTGTTTGCAGTTTATTTTTAAAAGTTTTTTTTTTTCAAATGAATGCGTTCAGTGCCAAATGTTTGTTGCCTCGTTTCTCTACATCAATGTTCGATTGACAAAACAAGTAAATGGCTACAGGCAAGTCCAAAAAGCAAAACGGAACAAGGACATTTGGTAAACGATCTCTCATTGTAGCCTCGTTGTCCTTACCTTAATATATTTTTAGGATTTTTTCTCACATTCACTTATAACACGACCCTCGAGTTGTAATCTTTAAATAACGGTTTTCTTAGTATTGTATTGTACCTCTCACACGACAAGCAATCGGCATGTAACAGCGCAAAAATAACATTTCTGTTTCAATAAAGCCACTGGAATCCGTTACAAATTTCTGCCCCAAATGAGATAATTAACTCTCCGGTTTTACTTCATCGCGAAAGTCACCACAGTTTGTGAGGCTTTCCTTAAACTATCATGCGTCACACCAAAACTTGTAACGTGTACAGCAACGTGGCACATCATTTTCATACCCTCACTCCCCGGAGGGGAGGAGGAATGGGCATATGAAAGGGGCGGGGATGCTCATCGGAAATTTTGAATTAAACCCCTAAAGGAGACCGATCTGGGCGTGGCCCAAGCTTTTTTTTTTACCCCTAAAAGAATCGAGCAAAATATAAATATTTAATAAATATATTTTTATATTTCTTCGCGTGCAACCCTAAACGAGACCTTCACGGCTAAATATAATGGCGTTTTGCCCAGAACACACAAAGTGAGACCAAAATCCGAAATTTACAACCCCTAAGCGAGATGACGAGCATCCCCACCCCTTTCATATGCGAGTCCCCCCGCGTGGCCTGACTACGAGCGACCATAGCTGTCGACCAATGAGCGCGCGAGAACTGGTTCTCCTGCATGATTGTAAAACAGTTTAGTATGTAATAGGCATGTTAAAGGTTTGCCTAGGTTAGTACCTGTTAGTTGCTCAGCTATTTGCAAAGTGAAAAGTGCAACTGGTTATATAGCAAATCAAGTACACACGCGCGCAATTCAATTGACTATTTCCCTTTTTGCAGACACTGTATAACCCTGTTATGGATGAAAAGAGTGTCCTAGTGATCAACATGGGGATTCATTTTGCCGCTGCAGTGAACTTTACAAACTACAGGCGTGTCATTGATCAGTTGATAATCCTCGTCAAAGACGACAAAAGTCACCAAAAGCTTTCCAATGGCACTGGCACAAACAATTTCAAGGGAAGGTTCATATGGAAGACCTCGACAGCTCTCAACAGGGAACGATTCCCAAATCCACACAAAGACGTTCGCCGATTTTTAACTTTTCCTCGCGTGCAGCTGTACAACGCTTATGCCACCTCTGCCATGTGCCGCGCAGGTATCGACGTCATTGACGTTTATCCAATCAGCGATTCGTATCCTGCAGGGACAGTGTCACAAACTGATCCAGTGCATTATGCTAATCACGTGTTCCGGGATGTCGAGGCTTTGTTGTTTAAAATGTTTAGTCCTTAAATAATGTGCACACACTAAGAAGGCCGAGTTCCCATTCAAGGAGGGGGAGGGGGGTACTCGCAATACGCGACAGATCTCTTGACCCAACAAATAACCAGGGGAATACATCGGACCCCTCCCGTCATGGTTGCTGCGAGTACCCCCCCCCCCCCCCCTTCTTGGGTCCCCATAGACGTTTGAGGTTTAGCCTTCTACGGCATTCAGCCGCAATCTTTCCCCGCAGCGGTGAATGGAAGATTGCTTAACGAGCAAACTCTGATTGGTTGTAGTCCAGTGTTGGGAGTGCGTGAACTAATAGACGGTGTGGTACTGCCCTTCATTGTTTTATAAGAGCTGTAATTACATTTTTAGAATTTTAATTTACAAACAATTTTCGCTGTCTTTACTAAAAGGATTATAGATGCTGAGATGCTGCAGAAAATTACTTAGATACTTTTAGAAGGTTGTGCAATAAAGTTCCCACAAGTGCTACTTTTGTAGATTCCATTCTACATTGTTGTTTATAGCTAGATGCTAGCAGAGCCGCGCAATCAAATTCATTATACATGAGCCTGCTCCAATTAACAATTAGACTACTCGCCCTCGTTTTCTATAAGCGAATAGTCAACGAGGCGCAGACGAGTTGACTATCGCTCATAGAAAACGAGGGCGAGTAGTCTAATTGTTTTAGTAGAAACTCTAAAAGATTACATTCCAAAAGCTACCATTTTATGTATTTTTAAGCGAAAAATCAAGAAAGTGCGATCGTTTTCTATCGGCGAATAGAAAACAGTCGGAGAACCAATCAGATTTAAGGATTTCCAATAGAACACAGCTGAGTTTCTATTAATATCCAATAGAGCACGCTGATAGCGTGAGAAAATCGCCTCGCCATAAACTTATTTTTTCTGGCGCGGGTTTTTTCATATACAATTGGTTTATCCTTTTGGTTGTGTACCATCGAATTATGGTGCACTTAAGAAATTTGGAGAGAAAGCTTCTATCGAAGTCTCCAAATTTCCCGCGTGCACCATAACTCGATGGTACATGCATTATTAATTATTGCAGAAAAGTATTAACCCTTTAGCTACCAAGCACACACATATATGTGCGATTAGTGATCACGCTCCTTGTACCACTTGTGACATTGCTACTTTTCAATTCAGGAATTTCTCTCGTTTTAGCAACGGAAAGAATATGATAGCTAGCAGTTATGTAAAATCGAACGTGCACGTGCATAATTAATTGTCTATATTCTGTGATGTTTTTCGCTGTTTTTTTTTTTCCGAGCAAAAAGTGCCGTTTGTAATATGGCTTTTTCTGCTTTGTATGCTAACATAAAAATCGTTTTGAGTAAGAAAGACTTTATAACAACCACAAGAATATTAATCACAAGGTAGAATAATACATGGTTGTCTGGAGATATGAAATTTCTCTTCGGGTGTTCAGATATCGAGTTGAACACGAGAAGACAAATGCTGTATCTCCAAGCAACCATGTATTATTTTTCGAAGATTTCCGACCATTTCCGAGAATTGTACGAATGTTGCCCGTAGGTCATATGAACGTTTCCGAATTTTCCCGAAGATTACCAAAGGTTTCCGAAGATTTCCTAGGTTTTCCGAAGATCTTAAGATGTTTCGACTGTACACCAATAAATTGAAGTACAGTTGGGTCAAACATGGTATCGAACGTGAAGTCATTGATATCCTCACACGTATTATACTCGAATTGTGGAGCAGGGGCACTTTCATACCGTCCCCATAGCCGCTTGCACCAGGGGACAAACGACATGATCACAGGATCATAGAGTCGAATCCAAGCTATCAGGAAGATAAGAATCTTTGGCCTCAAGCTGAAGTTTTTGCTCTGCAGTCGCAAGCTGGGATGCAAAAAACATCAGCTTGAGTCCGAAGATTCTGAGGCACGAACAACGGCGCATTTAGCATTCAACATAAAAAGCAGAGCTGAGAAACGGTCATTCATTTCCCTTCCACTCTTTTGTAACTGATGTGTTCTCAGGGGTGTTCGTGACATTTATTCCACACAATTCGTGCCAAGGAACTTCTGCTAATCTTTTGCCCAAACCGTAGATTAGTACTCTCAATGGCGTTGGTTATATTTTAATCCTACCCTTGTTTCTTTCTTGATATATATATAGTTCTTGGACTTAACTTTGTTTTGTAGGCGTTTCTGTTGCTGGTCTGTTGAGTTGGGGTAACGTTTTGATGTTTTTTTGTGGGCAACACACAACTTATGCAGTTTCCTCGCCTTTTTTGTTGGCAAATGCAAGATCCGTGTGATGCTCGACGGACTTGTCATCGCCGTTAATATCATTGAACTTCTCCAAATCGCTTTGAACATAAGCGCAGGTTTGCCGCAATGTAGATGTAACAATCAATAGAGAGAAAATAATAAGCAAATTGCGAGGGAAAGACCTTTTCGTTTTTCATATTTGATTTCTCTAAAGAGAAGTCGCCCAAGCGCGAGTCCAAGAAGACGCGCGAGCGCGAGTCCATGCGCGCGCGAACTCCAAATTCATTTTCCTTGAATGCAGGCCTGCCTTGAACGTTTAAATGAAAGCAATAGTTTTTCCTCTAATTATAAGCTGAACGGAAAAAATGTACGTTTATATGCTATGTGTGCGTTATCACTTTCCGTAAACGGTGGGAAAACACTGATGTTGGTGATGAGTCCTTGGACGATGTAAAATATATTGCTAATTGCTCTACACTTTGCCACTCTCCACACCAATGTATATTTTCTTCCATTAATCGGTCCCATTCTCTACTCTAAGATTCAAGCTAGTCCATTGAAAGTAAGGGGGGGGGGGGGGGGCAATGAAGATGCGGAACCAAGAGTTTCATCAGACTGGAACTTATCCCAGCTTTTGTCGCATGAAGCGAATAGGATTATATTATTCCCATACAAAATTGACCCCATGTGTTCTTTTCAAAACAGCAGACGAAATTGCAAACTCATCAAAGCACGACATTAAAATTTCCATTTACGCACGAAGGGTAGGAGAAGGGAACTTTAAGTCAGGATTCTTTTACAAGCTTTTTTATTGCACTTATCCCTTTCAACATTTACAATCGGCAAAACGTTGCACTTACGCAGAACGCTCAATCTTAAAAATTTGTATTATTTGCAGTTAACATCTGGAATGCCTGAAGTGCAAGCTTTCCCAGTTCGAGTTAACGTTGCATTTTCGCAACGAACCACGAGTTCCGCCTCGCTACGTCCAGACAAGGAGCTGTCGGGTCTGTCATCGGGACGGATCGGGTAGGGTCGGAGTCGGATCTCACTCGTTCATGTCATCTTTTTAGTATAGTCAGGAATGCTTCATGTGGAATATCTACTTTTCCTATTCTCTTCATCTTCTTTTTGCCTTCTTTTTGCCTCTGAAGCAGCTTCATCTTTCGTGTGACATCACCGCCGTACTACAAAGACAGATAAAAATGTCCAGTTTCACAAAACGGGTAAGGTAACAGTGACCTTATGTACCACAGGGACCCAAGAGGATCGACTAAGTAACTTACTGACTGACTCACTCACTCACTGAATGACTGACAATGACTGACTGATTCACTGACTGACTGACAGACAGACAGACAGACAGACAGACTGACTGATCGACTGACTGACTTACTTATTGACTGACTGACTGATAGACTGACAGACAGACAGAGTGATTGATTGACTGACTGACTGACTGACTGATAGACTGACAGACAGACAGAGTGATTGACTGACTGACTGATTGACTGACTGACTGATAGACTGACGGACCGACAGACAGACAGAGTGATTGACTGACTGACTGACAGACTGACAGAAAGACTGACTGACTGACTGACTGACAGACAGACAGACAGACAGAGTGATTGACTGACTGACCGACTGACAGAGAGACTGACTGATTGACTGACTGATTGATAAACTGACTGACTGACTGCGAAGTCGTAATGTCGCGTAAAATATATTCCAAAGTATTAAATTTTATTGTACGTACCCTGTTTATAGAAATTTGGGAACTTCAAGATTTTCTAGCCTGGTCCAGGCGTTCTGTTAGTTGGGAACGACGCGAAGGAAAACGCTCCGTTCCCAATAACAAAACTCCTGGAACAGGCTAAGATTTTCTAATAGTTCAAACAATCTAACGACAAATCCCTTCCCCCTTCCTCTCTGCGAACAGTGCAAAGCATAAAAAAGTTGAGGGGACCAAAAATGTAATTCCATACATTACTTACACATTTTGCTGTGACGTCCTTTCTAACGGGTTTGATGCTAGGGGAAAAATGATTTAAAGAAATACACGACAAATTAGCAATAGAATAATTGAAACAAGTATAAAAGTTTAGCATAGACGTGACTGTCCTTAAACGTCGTTGTCACGTGGACGTCGTAGTGTTACTTGAATACTAACGCAAAGTTTTTTTTTCCAAAACATGTTGCGTGACAATTTTTTTTTATAACGGTTACATATGACAATATTACTTACGTCTCTCTTGAAGTGATTTTTCCTCTAACTGAAGCTTGAATCACTACTTCAAACAGCTGCCTGTATAGTAAAAGGGGACATTGATTGGCGGAGGAAAAACCTCAATATCAGAGCTGTGAAAATGATCACGGGCATAAAACTTAAGCCAGAATTGGCCTATCAATCCGGCTGATAACAACAACAAAAACAACGTAAGCTGCCTAAGGAAATAATTTAGAGCTCAAAGCAAGCGCGAGTAAACATACAACCAATAAATCAAGTAAATGCATTCACAAGTGTCAAATGCCAGGAAACATGAAACTTCTTTCAAGCGCAGGAAAACATGCAACTGGTTTCAAGCGGGCAAAAACATGCAACCGGTTTTAAGTGCCGGGAAACATGCAACCGGGTTCAAGCGCGGGAAACATGCAACCGGGTTCAAGCACAGGAAAACATGCAACCGGTTTCAAGCGCGGGAAAACATGCAACCGGGTTCAAGCACAGGAAAACATGCAACCGGTTTCAAGCGCGGGAAAACATACAACCGGTTTCAAGCGCGGGAAAACATGCAACCGGTTTCAAGCGCGGGGAAACAGGCAACTGGTTTCAAGCGCGGGAAAACATGCAACCGGTTTTAAGTGCCGGGAAACATGCAACCGGTTTCAAGCGCGGGAAAACATGCAACCGGTTTCAAGCGCGGGAAAACATGAAACCGGTTTCAAGCGCGGGAAAACATGCAACCGGTTTCAAGCGCGGGAAAACATACAACCGGTTTCAAGCGCGGGGAATCAGGCAACTGGTTTCAAGCGCGGGAAAACATGCAACTGGTTTAAAGCGGGAAAACAAATATCCCGTTTCAAGCGCGGACAAAAGTATGACTGTTGTCAAGATCGGAAAACATGTAACCACTAACCAGTATCAAGCGCGTGAAATTATGCAACAAGTTGCAAGCGCGGGAAAACATGTATGCAACTTTGGGTAAGTGCAATATAATTTGGTTTTATCAACTGGGTTGATAATGTCAATTGGCCACCGTAAAGAGATTCAATTGCTGACGTTTCGAGCGTTAGCCCTTCGTCGGAGCGAATCAAGGAATTGTGCGTCGTGTGTTTTTATATACAGAAAGATGGAGCTTCGCTATTGGCTGGTGCCTGGTAACGTGAAAACTTCGGAATAAATTAGTTGAATGAAAAGCGTTCGTTGATACCGTGAGGATTAAGAGTGCCGATTTGAAAAATAAATTTTTGTTCTAGAGTTTTACGGCTTTCCGTGTTTCCTTGGTGAAGGGAAAGGCCGCAGACTGCCATATATTGCTTAGAATGATTTGGGAGATTGAAGTGTCTCGCGACCGGTTTCGATGCATTTTTGTCGTCTTTCTCTACGTCACGAAGGTGTTCTCGGAATCGGTCGCCAAGTTGGTCTCCCTGTTTCGCCGATGTATAACGTTTTTGCAAAGAGTGCAAGTTATACAGTAGATGGCATTGGCTGAGGTACAGGTGAAATGATCAGTGATTTTGATAGATCGCTTGGGTCCCGATATTTTGTCAACGTTGTGAATGAAAGGGCATGTTTTGCATCGTGCGCGAGCGCATTTAAAAGTTCCGGGTTGATCACTAGTTTGGAATGCACTTCTGACTAAAAAGTTACCTATGTTTTTGTCGCGTTTAAATGAAATTAATGGAGGTTGCGAAAAGATTCTACCAGTGTCGGGATCATTTTGAAGTAATTTAAAGTTTTTGAGAATGATGGATTTAACTGCGTGGTTGTGAGGGTGAAATGTGAGGGTGAATGGAATTCTATCGTTGTTTTCTCTCTGTGCGTCTATTGCTGCAGGATTGTCATGTTGATCATAACAAAAAAATAATTTGCGAATATAATTATTTGAAGGGCAAGAAAATGCGTTACCCCAATGAAATGATGTCACGTACCTGGGAATACTGTCCTTTAGTTTAGCGCATATGGCTCGTCCTGACTGCAGCGCTTTATCTACGTGAACAATACAGCTTAACGCATCAACCGCTGTACCGTTAATTAGAATGTCCATCTATAAATAAACAATACAAAATTGCAATTAGTCGCAATATAGTCATTTCACTAGCGATCGAATAATAAATTAAAGGGAAACCCAAAAGAGAACTGATTTAGTTAGCAGATATTCAAACTAAACCGTACCCGCACAATGTTTGTTTCTCTGTATCCTTCATCTTCGTAATCGAAACTAAAAATAAAACGAAAATACCACAAATTAAAATTAAGACGGATGCGTTGAACAATGCCTATTCTAGATTAGAACCTTGAAATAGATCTTTGAGCTTGTCTCATTTCAATTTCAGGGCCGTCAAGCGAAAAGCTGAAAGGTCGAAAGACACGAGGCGACAAATCGCTGCGACAGGTTGTAGCGACATGTCACCTCGGTGTGTACGTTGCATTTTGTGGCGAACATTTTGTCCCAGCGACAGAATTTTGTCTCTACGACCTGTCGCACAAAATCAAATCAGTCTGAATTTGTACGACAGGTCGCAGCCACAAAATGAGCGAAAACAGCGTTGTCGCAGCCCGTGTACACACGACACGTCGCCTCGTGTTCACTAGAGTGACAAGCTTCTCCGTGTGTAGCACGTCCAACACCTGCCCTGGTTTGAATTCGTGCAACTAATTACACTGAGACTGTGGCAGCGACAAAGTTTATTACGTCACACGGTGAAGTTTCCCCGTGACTTGTAGCCAAGTGTATACATGCAGAGAATGGCCGTGAAAAGGCTGGAGAGGAAGGTCTCTCCCGCTTCTCTCCCGTTCTACACGCGGCCATTTTACCCAAGTTTTTTTATACTCATTTTCATAATAATTTTTTTCTTGGACAAGTCCATCGAAGGGGGAAAGATACAGTGATGTTATCCCTATGTTAGGCACTGTTAACACGGACGTGGTTTCATTTGTAACCGCATCGCTTTCGTTCCGTTTACGCCTTTCGTTTACACGGCGCCGAATTGAAATCGGGTCGTTTTGAAAACGCTGTCAAAAGTGGAACGTTTTCAAAACGATACGGTTTCATTTCTCGTGTAAACGGCTGAAATGGCGAAAACGCATCGATTTGGAAACGATTACGTAATTTAGCGGGAAATTGACCGGCTCTCAAAGAATAAACATGATGAACTTCGCACGGAAGGCAGCACTTGCTTATACAAAACGCTTTCGTGGAAAACACTTGGAAAACAGGTAGATAGTCTCCGTGTAAACACTTCGAAACCGTGTCGTTTTCGTTGCAGTTTCGTTGTCTTGAAACCGTGTCCATTGGAAAACGCATTCATGTAAACGCAAGCACCAACACGTGAAACGAGACCAGACCACAACACCGGGAACCTCTTTCCCTTCTCTTTCCGAGAACTGCGTAACTGAAGATGCAGGAGACGAGGGTTGTTTACCATTTACCAAAAAAATCCGGAAATTCCGGATGGAATGAAAATGGAAAGACTAATTTTGTCTCCCCTGACGGAATTTTCCTCGGGAAAACGGGATTTCTTGAAAGGTAGTCCAAAATTCCCAAACGGAATTTCCGAACGGAAAATGTGCTTACCATTTGCCATTCGTCACAAGTTCCAGGCCCTACGCCAATATGTCAAACTCGCCCTTGGCTTACTCGGTAAGTTGGGTCTGTTTTGCAAATCGAACACGCCATTCCAAACGGAAATTTCCATTGGGGACTTTTGTTTACCATTTGCACAAACCGTCGACCAACCGGTTTCCCCGTGTAAATGGTAAACAACTGGGACCTACGGTATATTGTTCTTATAATAGAAGACTAGAACATGTAACCATTTGCAGATGTCACTGCAAAGGCAGCACGTTCTCCTCAGTTATTTTAAGACCCTGAGTGTTGGTCCGGTCTGAGGCTAGAACCCGAGACCTTCGATCCGCACAGCAGTCCGCCGCTCTACCAACTGATCTAACCAGGTTTTATATGGCTCGCAGTCTAAGACAAACCTTGCATAGCCAGACGATTGGGTTTTGAGCTCGTCGTAGAAATCCACGATAACTTCGTTCAGCGGTAACAAGTACTTTAGCATGACACGTGATTCGTCGAGGTACAATACCTCTTGCTGTTCACCGCGCCTGCTCTGATGGGAAAATGAAATAAGACGAACCGTGAGACATTTGCTGTTATGTTACTGGAAGAACTCTAGACAGAAGCATTTCTTGTGTAGTTTTATGGCAGAAACAGCGAAGCAAAATCTTCCGGCCCGAGGCCACAATAATATAACCTAGTAAGCATGCGTTTAGAGCTATACTCTTGACACAGAAGAACATGCCATTGTTAGTGTACCTAGGAAGACAAGAAACGTCCCCAATGCAGCGTTTATGCACCGTCTCTGCCCCTCTCTTTACACTTTCATTTAAGTAGCAGTGGAATTCTATAGGGGTAAGGTGGACGTGGGGCTTCCAACTTTCCTTGTCAATATAAACACGCCTGTCAATTTATAGCGAAGCTTTGACAATACCAACCTCGCAAAGTGTTAACATTTTACCCATGCACTGCTCGGGAAACACGATCGTGCCCAGGACATACGGCTCCATGAACATCTGGACCTGAGAGGAATCTGGAAGCTAAAAATAAAACTCTGTCGTAAGCAGCTGCCGTAAGCCACAAAGCCCAGAAAAGGACTGTGGCCGAGTCGATAGTAATGACGGACGTTTGGAAAACCTGATGATAGCTTCCGCTCAGGTCGTCCAAATGTCAGTCATTACTAGCGCCGGACCACAGTCCTGTTCAGGGCTACTCTCCCTGGGCTGGATGATGAAACTACACAATCAACTGTTACTCCTTGAAACGCAGACAAGCGTCCTCAAATGCATTAATAATCTATCAAGTTAAAACAAAAGAAAACAAAACCACGAACTTGGTTTGGTAATCTAATCTTAATTATTAGAAACTCAGCTGTGCTCTATTGGAAATCCTTGAATCTGATTGGTTCTCCGACTGTTTTCTATTCGCCGATAGAAAACGATGGCGCGCGCGTTGCTCTTTGAAGGCAAGATTTTTCTTCATTTTTCGCTTTAAAATACATAAAATGGTAGCTTTTGGAAGGCAATCCTTTATAGAATTTCTACTAAAACAATTAGAATACTCGCCCTCGTTTTCTATGAACTGCGCGTCGTTGACTATTTAAACAATAGAGTGTTTCTGTCGAGCAACTTTCGGCTGATAGTTGCCCCGCGGAAAACAAATATTTGCCCGAGAAGCGAAGCTTCGAGGGCAAATATGCTAGTTTAATATGCTAGTTTAAGACCAAGGGGCAACTATCAGACCGATAGTTCCGAGACATAAACACTCCATTGTCTTTATTGTTCAACACTAAATTTCCTTCCGCGCGCAGATTCACAAAACAGCTTCTTGAGTTTTTGATGCAAGGCGAAATGTACGAATAAACGAAAATAAATAAACGCTCATAGAAAACTCGGGCTCGTTGTCTAGTTGTTAATTAGCATAGACTTTTACGAGTGGGAGGCGTGGTGTCATAATGGTTAGTGCGCTGGATTCCGGATCGGACGGTCCTGCCGGGGCACTGCGTTGTGTTCTTAGACAAGACACATTACTCTCTCAGTGTCTTTCTTCACCCAGGGGCCAGTTCTTCGAAGGCCGATTAGCGGTAACCCAGGGTTAAATTTAAAACCGGGTTTATCTTTCTTTTGCTCAAAATAATTTCTCCAATAATTTTCTCTATTCTTTTCAGAGCATCCAATCATCAATTTGTTGGCAAAAAGAATAAAACTAGATTAGCTTTTTAAGCTTTCATATGAATTCAAATTTCGTACTAACCCTGGGATATCTTAAATAGCTTTGATGGGTGCCGGCGAATTTCTGCTGGGGTAACCATGCGATGGACTAGCATCCCATCCAGGGGGGGAGTAGAAATACCCTCTGTCGCTTCATGCTAATTAAGGAAACCGGAATAAGCTCCGCCCTGATGGGCCGCTTGCCTCGTATGCAGACGTTACCTTTACTATTTCTTCATTATCTCTGTAGTTTTAGTTTCGATTGAGAAGATATATCAAATACTCGAAGTTCGTCAAAAAATACTCCGCTGCGCGTTGTATTTTCAGCTCTCTTCTCGGTGATGTGTGGGAAGGGAAACAAAAATTGGTTCGAGAAATCGGTGATAACGTTGCAGTGTTGGACAGAGTGAGACAACCTTTGGATCGTGTTATTGGTAGCTTTGAAAAATCGGGGTCCCACGGCCACTATACACAAAATCATACCCAGGGAAACCAATACAGCCTGTGGGTGCCCTGTACCTCGCACGCCTGTATATTTTACAATTAGTTCTCACTTATAACCGAGCTTAGTCTGTTTGTGTGGGAGAATCTTTAATGAGGTCATGAGTACAAACCCAACACAGTGAAGTTTGTACTCACGACCGATAATTAGATTCTCCGGTGCAAACCGATCAAGTTTGGTTAATAAGATAATGTAGCCGCTTTGTACTCGCCAACATTTTGTCTGCGAACGGCGAATTTCTCGAAGTTTGCTGGTTCTCTTCACTTGTTTTATCGGATAGCTCTTTAGCTCTTCCATTTTGTATTTTAGTAAAAACAAGTTAACGAAAGAAATTACTTGTTTCCCAGGACTGAGTTAGCAACCTACCTCTAAAGGATTCAGAACTTCTACTTCGATCTCTTCCTTCTTTAAAATTGCTGTATAACAAAACTGGTATTGTAAGAAAGGCAACTAAACAAATAAACATACGATTCTCGTCCCCAGCTTGTCCCTCTTAGCTGGCTGAACCTGTGCACTAGGAACAAGTGACTCAAGGGACACACGGTTTGATTGGCTAGAATGTAACAAAGGGAGTCCAATCACATCAACTGTTTTAAACTATCTCACGACAAAGGGATTTTAAAATGGAAGACCATACATGTACATAACAAGGACCGGGGCCGGATTAGACATTTCATGATAATTTATACGTAGTTAGTTCCAACCCAGCTTGCTTGGGGTTAGTTCCATCCCAGTTTCCCCTTACCGGTTAGTTCCACTCCCGTTTTCTTGCGGTTAGCTAATCGCGCTGTGGTTTGGGCAGTAATGTAGTACCGGTATATACAATTTTACTTGCAGTATAAATATTGGAAAAATTTGTGTTTCTGGCAGCTGGCGTCCAGTTGGTATAGTGGTAAGTGAGTGTATCCTGAGTCGAACTTTCCCGGGTTCGATTCCTAATGTTTGAAATAACATATTTGCTTTCTTTTATTGTTTTTTTGAAATAAAAGGAAGTGTAGCATGACCTTCATGTAAAAAGAAGTATGTGTGTAATCTGGTTCCGGTCAACGTTAAGTAAGGTCTTCCTTTTAAAACAGCTGATGAGGTTAGACTCCCTTTGTAAGATTCTAGCCAATTAACTCATGTGTCCCCAGAAACACTTGTTCCTCGCACACAGGCCCAGCCGGCTAAGAATGATAAACACATATGCACAACAGGAATCAGTGGAATCCTGAAAATACCTATTCAAGAGTGGCTGCTATTTCAAGAACATTTTGGAATCCTCCACCACTTCCCTCACCGTTATGTAATTATAACTTTGAGTCTTATTAATGAAATGTTTTTCAGTCTGGATGGCGGAGTTCTAAATATACAAAACAGGAAGGTGTAAGGAGACACCATGGGAAGTCTACAAGAGCCATACAATGTCACGCGGGGACAATAATTTGCCACAAAAAAGGCACCATAATTTCCCGTTTTTTCTGGACCCTATCAGGAGTCCTGTAGTGTATAAACATTAAACAAATAGAACTACCTTTGTAAGGAACATTTGGAGAAGTGATAATGATAGATGCACCATATTCCTGAAAGACAGAAAATGAAAATCGACGTTTCAAAGTAGAGTACAAGTGTTTGTACAGTAATTAATTCAGGGCATTATGTAGCCAACGACCTCTGGTTGGCTTTTAGCCTAACACTACAAAACCCTAGGCTGTATTTTCGGAAGAGTTCCCTTAAAATGATTTGGGAATATGTCTTAAGAAACTCTTGTATGTTCTACGCTAACTGAGTACCTGTTCAAGTCTTTGTTTGAAGACATCCATATGCAGTAAGCCTAGGAAGCCAATCCGCCATCCTGGGCCCAGAGCAAGGCTTCAAAACACAGAAATAAACACATCTCACACCACTGATGTGATCACCTCATTATTTCACTATGGGCTTAATTGTAATGTAAGATCTTAATTGTAATTTAAAAAAAATGCCAAGTCAATTAATTAAATAATTCACCACACTTCGGAGAATTTATTCGGGCTAGTGGAAATGATCTCTGGGCTAGTACATCCTGGCTACAGCTTGCTAAAAGGGTAAGCTGGAAAATTGAACTTCTTTGTATCCTGCCATGGTCTTCTGCCATCTTGCATGGCACCCGAGCAACATGGAGAAGGGGTTGTCAAAGAAAGGTCATGGCGAAACAACATCAAAAATGGACTGTAGTGGAATTTTCCGTGATCCTCAAAGGGCGACTGAGAATTTGGGAAGGTAGGGCGAGGAATTTGCAACATTCTTAGCAGATGCCCCAATAACCTCCCCCGTTTAAGGGTAAGTTTTAAGTGAATTGAGGTTAAGAGAAAGCTAGCTTTCATACCAGCGATCAGGGTTAACAGAAACACTGGCATCATTCAGCGTGAGCTTTTCAATGGCAGATCTTAAGTAGAGATTCTCTGATTGATCGACAGGGTACACACCAGCAAACACCTGCAGTTAGAAACAGAACAAGATTTCATTTGAACGAAATTAGGTGCCATTAGTAATATATTAACTTCACTCATTATAACGGTCATTGCTTTATCCATTTATATTGAAAGGTCAAACATTTTCTTCCACACAAACCTCTACAATGCAACTCGAAAACCGCAGACACTTTTGGTCAAGTGGCCCCAAAGGTAAATTCTCAGTTTCCTCAGCATGACATGACTAGGAGTATTTCTATTCTCCTCTAGGAATTTTTTTTTGCAATTGTTTTACTCTGTTGTTGTTGAGTGGGAGGTGCAGTGGCCTACTGGTTAGTGTGCTGGACTCCGGATCGGACGGTCTGGGTTCAAGCCTCTATCCGGGGCACTGCGCTGTGTTCTTGGGCAAGACACTTTACTCTCACAGTGCCTCTCTTCACCCAGGTGTATAAATGGGTACCAACAAATTTACTGCTGGGGGGTAACCCTGCGATGGACTAGCATCCCATCCAGGGGGGAGTAGAAATACTCTCTGTTACTTCATGCTACAGAAACCGGCATAAGCTCTGGCCTGATGGGCCACTAGGCCTGACTGCAGACTTTACCTTATCTACCTTTTACTCTGTTGTGCTCTATGATCGCTAATCTGAACAGCTGAAAGACAGCAGCTAAGGGTGCGTTTCTTTAAAAAATCAAAGATTGGATTCTTAAATCCGAAAACGGACTTTGCGTTTCTCTATTAAACAGATTAATCCAAAATCACTCAGAACATGGTGCATCAAAGGAGCTGAATAATCCACTCTGGGCAAGGAATCTTCGGTTCCTTTGATGCACCACGATACGAGTGATCTCAGATTAACCTGTTTAATAAAGAAACGCAAAATCCGTTTTCGGATTTAAGAATACAATCTTGGATATTTTTAAAGAAAGGTACTCTAAGACTTAATTGATTACAGGAATTGTAGTGGCGAACACACGATCGTCAATAGTTTTCTTTTCTATTTCGATTGCTATGTCGAATGTAAGTTCACTGGCTGGTGGAAATATTCATCAGGGTCACAAAATGTTTCGGTTACATGTCAAGAGGAAGGCAATGTGTTTTACGAGCTTATCGGCACCGTTCCTGCATCAACCTCTTGGAAGCATCCCGCTTACTCACGGTAGTCAATATTGAACTTACCATGGACCTCATCGGTTTGAATCCTTTCAGAGGTTCCACAGGTGCATCGGGATGGAAGAATGTATCACCAATCTGAGCATCTTTACTGTTTCTTATTCCACAGACTACAAAACCAACTTGACCAGCAAATCTGATGACAAGAAACAATACTTAATTACAGGTCTGATAGATGGGCTTGTAATTTCTGTTCTTACAATTATACCCATACTCATATTCAATTTTTACTTGAACAAGTCCGTCCAAGGGGGAAAGGTGCAGTGAAGCTATTCCTATGTTAAGCACCAACCCGTGAAAAGAGGTCAGACCACAACACTGGGAACCTTGCTCCCTAGTCTTTACGAAAAGCGTGTGGGTTCTTTAACATTCCCTTTTATCCAGTAAAAATAACGTATTTTAAGCTCATTTGAAAGTCCTTTCAAAATGAGGAAGAGTGTCAATATCTTCTTTCCTTCCAGACATATTCACGTTTTCGTATTGTACAAATTAAATAGTGGTTACAAAACAATACAAATACAAAATTAAGAATATCTCTGCAAATAATAGAGCAATGCAGTTGAAATGCAGTTCGAGCCCTGGTCTGGGACATTGTGTTGTGTTCTTGGGCAAGACACTTTACTCTCTCAGTGTCTCTCTCCATCCAGGTGTATAAATGGGTACCGGCGTATTTAATGCTGGGGGTAACCTTGCGATGGACTAGCATCCCATTGAGGGGGAGAAGAAATACCCCTAGTAGCTTCATGCTATGGAATTCAATAAAGTTAAAGTTAAAGTTGGAACCTACAGTGCACCAGTTGAGACTTCCCCTGGGTGCATAATTCCAACATCCAACACTTCATACTTCTGCTGAGTGTAAGAAGACATGATTTCATCCCCTGTTAAAGAAAGTTAGAGAAATAAAAATAATGTGACTGCTTTTGTATGGGGTCCTGGGCTCAGTGTCTTAGTACCAAAGCATAAAAAATGAGTGATCTGTCAGAATTTCCTGTATGGCAAAGTGGATAAAAAAATATATATAATAAAGATGCTGGGGAGTAAAGAGATCATGTAGGTTGGGGGGGGGGGAGGAGAGTTGAGTAGGGGGGAGAGAGATGAGAGGTAGCAGGGGAGGGATGGATGACTTTATAATAGATAAAAATAAAATATAACCTACCAGTAGTTTAAAAATTAAATTTCCTATTTAAAAAAATTAGCCTAATTAAAAATAAAATTAACTGAAATGAAATATTACCTGCAACAGATACATGTACATGTATGTAAACAGTCACACCTGCAGCTTTACCTTTTTTCAGTGATCCATCCAAAATAGCGACAAGACAGATCACTCCTCTAAAGTGATCATACCACGAGTCAAATAGCAGGGCTGTTAATGGTGCCAGAGAGTCACCCCTTGGACTAAAATTAAAATGTTTTAGAGTAATTATACTTATTTTTATTAATACTATTTTTTTATTATTATTACTGCAAACATTCTTGCCTGCTCTGCTCACATGGATTACATACGGCTACTTTAACAATGTTATGAGGAATTAATAAGCAGACAGAAACTCTAAAACTGACATCAATTTCTTATCTTTTTCTCTGCATATGGTATATATGTTTGTATTGAGTCACACAATCTCACACATTGGTCCTATAGACTTAAAGATAAATGAACCACACGACGCAGTTAAAACATTGGAAAAAGTATTATTTTGAGGTGTGGAAACACTCATGCATTTTGAGCTAACATAACTCTCCTGGAATAAATTTACAGACTAAATGTTTCCTGTTCTTTTCACATTTTTATGCTTACCAGGGTAGTTGCTCAATAATAATTTTTAGGATGTTTTCAACTCCAACTCCTGTTTTCGCAGAGATCTGCAGTCAAGAAAAATAAATACTGAGGTAAGATTACTAACCATTTTAAATTAAATTGTAAAAATGTTTTATAATAAAATTAAATATATTATATGCACTGGGAAAGCAGCTACAAAGTCTTGCAACTTGCATTACCTGCATATAATTATACATGTACTTGTAACCTAAAGGGTGCAGTAGAATAAGCTAATAATACACCAGTAGTGCTTTGTTACTATGAAATACAGAAGACAGTGAACACCAGAAATATTTATGGACTGTTATTGTGTTACACTCAGGTGTGAGAAAACTAAACCGAAAACAGTAACAATAATTAGATTGTGGTTTGCTCATGCATGTGTCCTGAACTTTATTGTTATTGTGATTGGTCACAATACGATCAATCACTGCATGAAAAGCTAAATATTTGGGCCAGAATTCACAAGAGTCGAATACAAGTCGGTGCAAGCCTCGCATACTGGAATAACCTGACGCATTCTAGCTATAGGACACCTGATTTAAAATACACCAGGGATATCCTATTAGAATCTGGCCTGTTTTCCCATATTCAAATTAAACACTCCAGGTGGGCATCACATATTCAACTTTGAATACTGAGAATACTCCAGGTATTCAAATCGAATACTCTTGAAAACTCCAGTTGTACTTCATGTATTGCATACACCTTGAATACTCTAGGATTCTATGACATCACAATGACATATTCGAGGTTAGAATACTCCAGAATTTTTTTCGTTTGCCAGTACTACAGTGAATGTTCTTGAAATACTTCAGGTGTTCATAGTTTTGTGAGTTTGACAGTGTCAGTAGAACACACAAAATGGTGCTAGACAACATCAATAATGATTGCATTCCAATTTATTTAAAATTTTTGATATTGTTTATTCAATAACATGGAAATATAAACTTTTTACTGCATAATGTGTAAAAATAGCGACTAACTCAATACCTGACTTGCATGTGTATATTATTTATGCATTTAACTCACTCGTAAAATCTCATTATTTCTGACATCAAACAGTTTTTCCATTTGGTTTGAGACGCCATCAGGATCAGCAGTCTTCAAGTCTATCTAGATTTTACCATGGAAAAATTTTTTCAGTATTTTTTCTCCCCTACCTTATGTAGGTTTATATGGCAACCTTGTACTGGGATAGACACCATGTTGCAGTGGAGAGGCAAAGCTTACTTATTATAAGGGGAGTGTTTTCCAATTACCAATTAGTTGCTAAGGAAAATTTAACCTTGTACACCTCATACATGTACTTCCACTGAAGAACTGTATCTGAATCTACTCTAGCAAATCTGTGAACTGCATTAAAATCCTTTCTTCTGTAAGATGGTTCAATTATAAAAAAGTTGATTTTAATTAATGGGTTAGATTTAAAATTCCTTTTGTTAAAGTGCCTATGAAGCGAATTGTTTTTTTTTTTATTTTGTTTTAAAATTTACCTTCCTCCAAGAGAGCAATGAAAGAAATAAATCAACATTGAAATGGCATCAACAGAAACTCAGAAAAAATCTGAGTCCCAGATGGGATTTGAACCCACGACCCTCCGTGATCTAGTCGGACGCTCTAACCACTGAGCTACTGGAGACTCTATGGTGAGCAAGGGTAAAATATGGGTCTTGACTGGAACTGCATCACGCGGTTACTCAGTCAAATGATGGCATGCACACATAGCCATATAGCTCTTAACTGCATCACGCAGTCACATTAAAGCATATCGAGGATGCGATCAACCAACCTCCAAGAGAGCAATGAAAGAAATAAATCAACATTGAAATGGCATCAACAGAGGCTCCAGTAGCTCAGTAGTTAGAGTGTCTGACTAGATCACGGAAGGTTGTGGGTTCAAATCCCATCTGGGACTCGGATTTTTTCCGAGTTTCTGTTGATGCCATTGCAATGTTGAAAATTAACCTTGTCAGAAATACGCGATTCCAAAGTTTGAGACGTCTGGTGTTAAAAGTAACGGTTTAACAAGCATTTTGTACTCAAAAATGGTATTTGAATCGTGCGGTCAAAATACCATGTGACAACAACCTCTGACATCATTTGGGTGCCAAAACTCATTCTCACAATCATTCTCAGTTTATTTCCTTGGGGTTGAGCACTGAATCGCTCGACACGTTTCTCACATAATCACTCCTCGCTGACAAGAAACTTTGATTGCGCAAACAAAAGTTTGGCACCAAAGTGACATTCATTATGATGGCATGGTATTTTCGGACCCATTCCAACTCCCGGTAACTCGAACTTCCGATAACTTGAACCTTTCCCTATTTCCCCTGAAGGTTCGAGTTATCGGGATTCGACTGTATTTGCGTAGCAAGTTTCGATGGTTTCTGCAGCAAATTGATTGACATAGCTCCACTTAATATATAATCAAATTATCAAATGGGGTTGAGTAGATGACCACTAATCAGTCGCCTAATATCTCAGATACGAATAAAGATATTTGAAAACAGTAAACAGCATTTTAAATCTTCTCTAGCTAAAAAATCAAAGTGCAAAAATTTGATAATGGTAACCCTTTTGCCGGGTAAGGCGGCTCTGCATCTGCAGGGCTGTCACTACAGGCCACGGGCTGGGGAATTTCCCCGGCTACAACGAGTTTGAGCCTGGGCTACTTTGAAACAAAACCAACACACTGGAAAGTGAAAAGTACATCAAACAACAAAATCCCCTGGCTACTTTTTTACTTTAACCGTCTACTTGAAAAATTAGTGACAGCCCTGATCTGGGGATGAGAATGAATTATAATGCTATTTTGGAGGACCTGATAGACTTAATCCTGACCAATCCTAGTGCCTAGGAGACATTCTCAAAGGAAGTTTACAATAAAACAATAAAAGTCCTTAATACATGTATATTTGGGCGAAAAATGTGTACATGAGTTTTTTGTATTAATTTTATTATTTTAACAAGCATCAAAAAGAAAGTCACCAGATTTTGGAAGCTGCTACAAAAAAGAATTACCGGTAGTCCTATAATAATTAAGAAATCCAACTTATTAACAAACCTTGTTCAGTACTGGGATGATATGCAAATCCTTATCAAAGGCCAAGAAAAAGTTGGATATTGTCTGAGCCTGAACACCCTACAGAAAAAAAAATGTAAAAACATCAATATACACTGTTTAGTGAATAGGACTTACTGTATGAAGCAATAGTCTTTAAATATCTAAGGTCATAAGAATATATTTGTTTAAAAAGGAAATGCGTAATTTACCTGTGCTGAGTCAACAAGTAGAATAACACCCTGGCAAGCAGCCAAAGACCTCGATACTTCATAGCTAAAATCCACATGGCCCTAATACACAAGGAAATGCATTACCTGATCAATTTCAGGAACGTACAGTACCGCTCAAATGTAAGTTACCACCGTCTCGCGAGAAACGAGACTCGTATCGCGAGAAACGAGACTCGTATCGCGAGAAACGAGAACTGTCTCGCGAGACATTTCTCGTTTCTCGCGAGTGCACTGCAAGTACCAACTTTACGTTGTTGGGCCGAGAATATCATCGAGCGGACACGTGTCGTATCGTTGATTTTTTCGGTGATCGACTTGATCGGAATTTGTTTTGTTGTCTGTTCGCATCCGTCATCGGTAGCGCCACGCTCTAGCTTGTATAGTTTGAAACCTCGATTGACTTTATAATTACTTGGTTCATAGCATTCACATACGAAGCAAGGCTTCGAACATGTAATCTAAGTAAACTATTTATTCACAATGTGAAGCCGCAACGCTTTTGAACATGAAGCGTCGGTCCTCGATCGACTTTTTATTTTTGTTCTCGTTTTCAAATGTGAGGTCACGCTTCGAACATTCAGTTTCTAGGGACAATTCAGGGGGTGACAGTCAGGATAGGGCTCTAAAGGATAATTCAAACGCTACGGGAGGGACAAGTACAGGGCCAGATTATGTTTCTGGGGACCAGTTAAGGGGTATTAATCAGCATCGAGTTTTAGGGGATATTTCAAACATTGTGGGGACAAATTATGTTAACGTGGACCATTTGGGGAGTAGTAATCAGCATAGGGAAACTAATCTTTCACGGGAACAGTCATTTGGGGAGGAGGGAGGGCAATTTATGGGGGAGGCATTAGTTATAAAACGTGCAAGCTGTAGTGTGGGGAATTTCGCTGCAAAGTTTTTAACCGTAGTTTTTAAGTCAGACGAATTAGTTAATCGTAATTGTACTGGGACTAGGGGGAAGATCGCTCTGGACCCTGGGAAGATGGCGCTAATAAAGAAATACGTTTTTAAGTTGTATCCGTGCGCCCCAACACAGGAGGAGTCAACGTGGAGGAAGTGTGTGGTGGCCATAGATGAGTTTTTGCGAAGGAAAAAGCGGGATGGTGTGCGGGAGCGACAAGATTAACTAAGGTTCAGTTTTAAGAATTATGCAATAACATTTGAGTTCGCTGAAATCAGTACTGCCAGAAAGTCACCAACACTGCCCTGGCAGAACGTTTGTGAACCATTGCCTTTTTACATGTACTTTCAATTTGCCTCAAGAAACCTGAGAACTTGTGTATAACTTTGGTAAGTCGGGATTTGAGCGCGCTCAATCGTTGTTATCGCTGCTTTAGAGGATTATTTTTATGACCAGATATATGCATGTTATTAAGAAAACAAGTATTCTAAAAAAATAGCTAAACGAAACTCGTGTATTTATATGCAAATGCCGTAATAAAATGCCGTAGTGTGTGTTAAACAATATGTGCCAATTCTTTATTGCTCCATCCTCTAGTTTTGAACTATTTCAGCGTTTGAATCATCCAATTGTGCCAAATAGAACGAGAGATATCGAATACTTTTCAAAGCTCGCCGGCATGCCGTAAAATTTCAAAGAGCTTTTCCAATTGTCTCACCAGCGCGTGCCGAGAGCAAACTTTTCCCTGTCAAAAATTGAATGAATGTTAACAGCGCATCTAAAGAACTTCGATAATACACTCTTTCTGTAAATTTGGACTATTTCAGCGTTTGAATCATCCAATTGTGCCAAATAGAATGAGAGATATCGAATACTTTTCAAAGCTCGCCGGCATGCCGTAAAATTTCAAAGAGCTTTTTCGATTGTCTCACCAGCGCGTGCCGAGAGCGAACTTTTCCCTGTCAAAAATTGAAAGAATGTTAACAGCGTATCTAAAGAACTTCGATAATACACTCTTTCTGCAAATTTGGACTATTTGAGCGTTTGAATCATCCAATTGTGCCAAATATAACGAGAGATATCGAATACTTTTCAAAGCTCGCCGGCATGCCGTAAAATTTCAAAGAGCTTTTTCAATTGTCTCACCAGCGCGTGCCGAGAGCAAACTTTTCCCTGTCAAAAATTGAATGAATGTTAACAGCGCATCTAAAGAACTTCGATAATATACTCTTTCTGTAAATTTGGACTGTTTCAGCGTTTGAATCATCCAATTGTGCCAAATATAACGAGAGATATCGAATACTTTACAAAGCTCGCCGGCATGCCGTAAAATTTCAAAGAGCTTTTTCAATTGTCTCACCAGCGCGTGCCGAGAGCAAACTTTCCCTGTCAAAAATTGAATGAATGTTAACAGCGCATCTTAAGAACTTCGATAATACACTCTTTCTGTAAATTTGGACTGTTTCAGCGTTTGAATCATCCAATTGTGCCAAATATAACGAGAGATATCGAATACTTTTCAAAGCTCGCCGGCATGCCGTAAAATTTCAAAGAGCTTTTTCAATTGTCTCACCAGCGCGTGCCGAGAGCAAACTTTTCCCTGTCAAAAATTGAATGAATGTTAACAGCGCATCTTAAGAACTTCGATAATACAATCTTTCTGTAAATTTGGACTATTTCAGCGTTTGAATCATCCAATTGTGCCAAATAAAACCGGACATATCGAAATAGTTTTCAAGGCCGCCAGCGATTGCCGTGAAGTGTCGTCGTCTCGTCGGTCACCATACCCATGGGAACTGGCTTCTTGCGAGTAATATATTCCATACTAAACGCTTCAGTGATTCTCGAGAGAAATGAGAACCTTCTCGCGAGAAACGAGACTCGTATTGCAGGAAACGAGACTCGTATCGCGAGAAACGAGACTCGTATCGCGAGAAACGAGACGAGAGGTGGTAACTTACATTTGAGCGGTACTGTACATGCAACAACATAATCTTCAGCTATACTCCGCAAAATGTTTGATCACAAGATAAATAACTTAGTAGTGCACTGTCAGCTGGGATTACAAGAGAAAATGCCAGGGAGTGGCTTGTCTTTATTCTTAAATTCTCTGGCACTGTTTCACTTCTCCTCTGAGAGAACTGAGTTCAAAAAGTCTGATGATGTTACCTGTACTGGGTTTCATGCTACTGCTGTCAGATTCTAGGTTGTTGGATTATACCCAGTTAGTTGGCCTTCATTGTTACAGGTAACAATATGGCATGACATATTCAGTGATTTTATTGGCCACCTTCAAAGAGCTCATCCTCCGTATAAAAACCTGCGAAACTCACCAGTGACATGAAACAAAGAACGAACAAGACAACAAAGAACCTCGAAACAACACAAAACAGAAAAGCAATAGCTAAAAAACAGCGAAAAAAGTCACAGGTTTTTACACCAAGAGAAGCCCCTTTAAACACATGTATATATGTTGTAGAAACAGATTTAACCTTGACTCAGAGATCAATTTGCATTGCATCACTTATTTAACTGCACATTTCCTTTGAAGTGATTTTATGAACACAAATTATCATTACTGAATGAATGACTGATACTCACTGGAGTATCGATAAGGTTCAGTAAATATGTTTCTCCATTGTGATTGTAAAACAGTGACGCAGTCTGAGCCTTTACTGTTATTCCTCTTTCTCTCTCCACTTGAAGTTTGTCAAGCACTTGCTTGTTGTCACTGTTTCTTGATATTGTGCCTGATTTAGAAGAAAATATGAAGAAATGACAAACACAGTGATAAGTAAACAAAAGAAGGCTGGCCAAGTGGCACAAATCTGGACTAAATGGTCTGAAATTCACTTTTTGGTCTTGGCAAAAATGGCGACTTAATAAAAAGTTTTGGTTGCATAATAGGAATTTGTGGCACCAAAATTTTCCTTCTTTTGGTGGTGGAACTTGCTATAATCGTAGATTAACAAGAAAATCCCTTTCAATGCTATTACAGAAATTGCAGGGGCTCAGTATTTTTACAGGTCTCCTGTTGAGGTCAATCCATTTGATTGTGTTACCTTTTGCTAGCTGGTACATTGATGGCTTTTGTTCCCATCCCTCCCATCCTCTTGGTACATGTAAGTATGGGTAAGCTTAATGATTTCTTTCCACCAAGTTTTTTTGTGTGATGGTGGCTGGTGGTTGCCGCTCACAGGGTTGTCATGGTTACTGTTCGCGCTTGGGGCGGCTCCCACAGGGATTTCAGGCATCTTCCCCACACTCATCTGTTGGTGATGAGTTTAACGGCAAAAGATATAAAGTCAGCTGTTGGCATTGGGATGTACATTTTATTTTAATGAAAATTTGCAAATGAGATATTTGCATATCGCTCATAGCACATTTAACTAAGTAGTCCCAGAAAAAGTTGATCACCCATTGGCAACCCACTGTAAAATTCAATTTCTTTAGTTGTGTCCCAGGAGGTTGCAACTTCAGACCCTGGACTACTGTGCACAGAAGAAAATTAAAATTAAAATTTAGAAAGGCGCAGAAGTGAAAATGTTCAGACTTGCTGAAAATCTAATTTTAAGTTAAAGTGCCTATAACCACGAAAAATCTTTTCAGTCCAAAGAAATATTGGCATTTCCCTGATTGTAATGTCAAAAAAAGTTTTGCTTTCGGTTGAAACCGCGATTTTTTAATTTTTGAATTTCCAAAGTTGTGAAAAAGCGTTTTTTTGAAAAACATGACCGAGTCAAAGAATCGGTCAAAACGATCTGGGTCTAGTACATTAATTTTTGTGACATCAATCCAGGACATTGATCGCAAGCTTATTGTGCGCTTGCCTTGTGTTCAGTTAATGTGGCTTCGTTCTGAGCTTGAAAATGCATTTTCAATTGTGAATGCTAATCAAGTTCTCGGCAGTGTACATTAAACACTTCAACAAACAAGATTTCATGGGCAGGTTTGATCAATCGGCAAGTCTGCTGCAAAGAACAAGTAAAGTTCGAACTATCTTCAATAATTCAAGGCTTCAACCCCTTGCTTCGCATGGCTTCCAAAATTTTCGTAGAATTCAAGGTAATATATTCTTGCCGATTCAAAATATTATCTTTGTTTAAAAGTATCAAGCGATTCCTGTGAGAGACTGCAAAACCAGACTGCGTGTTAAATTTGCTCAAGCTGTTTACATGTACAATGCCATCAATCGACTCAATGCGTAGTCTCTTTTGCAGCCGTTATTAGGGTCATCGCGCAAAATGCCGTAATAACGGCTGCAAAGGAGACTACTCATTTCGCAGCAGTTCGCATTTGCTTATACTGATCTGGTGGATACCGGAGATTTTTGAACTTTGAAGAATGGCCGTGCAAATAGTTTAGCCAAGTCACTATAATATTTTTCTTCAAACCTTTGGAGTGATTTAGTTTATGATTTAGCTGTTTGTGTGAAGGTCAGCCGGCCGGTGAAGGTGATTACCTGTAAAACTACGCCACATAAACTAGTGTCTACAAGGGCTCACAAGTTTAGAATGTTTAAGAAATTTGCCGATAATCTTTCCCTACATCATCCTTTATATTGTACTTTTATCGCAAGTTGTGAGTAATTCTTTAAGCAAATAGTATAAAGTCTTTGAACGGGGGGTTGCGTGATACTTCTGTAAGCTCAGCCCAGTAAAAGGGACGCAAAATAATGTAATCACGTAATATACATGTACATCTAAACAAACGTATAAAAAGTTATTTCATTGATATTATACGAAAATTCTGCACTATCCATCCACATCTACTCATTTGGGTCCATCTGCTTTCTTGTTCAAAACTGGCGCCAATGTCCTGGAATGACGTCACTAGCCCCAGTCTCCCCTTAACTCGGTCGTGTGTCAAATAATTCTGTCTTAAAAAATTGATAAAAAATCGCCGTTTTTACCAAAAATAAATTTTTTGCAGCATTTTGCTCCATGCAATGCAAAGATTTAAGTGGGCCAAAAAAATTTTGGGGGGTTATAGGCACTTTAAAAGTAAAAGTATACCTGTCATTTCAAGTAGTCTATCAGCAAGGGTACTCTTTCCATGGTCAATATGAGCAATGATACTAAAGTTTTTAATTCTTGAGACTGGAAACTCTGACATGTCAATATTCACCTAACACAATAACAAAGTTAACGTCAATAGTTAGAATTTATGCACTTATACTGTAAAGGCAGACAGAATAACAAGAAGAATAGACGTTCCAAGATCTGGAGTCCAGCTGCAGTCACTAACAATAAGACCAACCCTACTTTTCAGCTGGTGCAACAAAAAAACTATAAAATAATCATTATGATAAATGTCCTCTGCAGAGATTCTGACCCTTCCGTTTTCAGTGATTGTTCCTGGCTTCCCATTTTATCCCAACATTCTCCTGCTTCATTTGTAACTTTCCTCTGGCAAAGGAAAACAAAGTTTTCCCTGCTTAACTAGTCTTTTTAGCATGCTCTTTTGCCATTGTAGAGTGGTACAGTATCTCAAGCTATCTCAGGCTTCTTTTACCTCGGGGGATGGTAACATGAGCCTCCAGGTCTTGGGGTGCGCCTGTAATGTACTGAATTGTCCCAGCTTTACAGGGCTGTCACTAAGGGCCATGGAATTCTCCCGGCTACTACAAATTTGAGCCCCGGCTACTTTAGAACAAAACCAAAACACTGGGAAGTGAAAAATGCCCAAACAACAAAATCTCCGGGCTATAATTTTTTACTTTCCCCATCTGCTTGAAAAATGAGTGACAGCCCTGACTTTGTGTGAGAGTTGTGTTCGTTTGTGAGTTTTACAAAACAATTTTCTACTCAGGATAATCCCAAAATGCAAGAAATGGTATCTTAGGAGCCTATAATTTTATTTATTTTTTTGGGGGATAATGACCCCAGAGCCCACTTACGTGTAAGAAGCTTGCACTTTCAGTGCTCGTGAACCAGGTTTAGCTGCTTCCAAAATCAAAACCTCCCATTTTTATATTTCAAAAGGTTGGAATCACTGCCCAGGGTGCATTACACATAAATCCCACGCTGAAGATACGCCAAGGGTCTTGAAATTCCACACCAAGCATCAGGCAAGTGGCAAAAATCCCATGCCGACTCACCAGGAAATGAGCCAGGCTGCGTCTCTGCCACAGAAGAAACCGGTAAGAAAGACGCCGAGAACCACTTTGACACCACAAAAATGTAGGGTTGCCCCTAAGGTTACCCCTTCATCACCCGCTGCTGTACGCCAAAATCGCCGATTGTACGCCAGTACGCCACAAAATTCCAAAACCCACGTTGAAGATCTTTGGCATAACCTACTCTGAATGCACCCTGGATCACTGCCTCTGTGATCTCTATCAGCACATAAAGATCAAGTTGCTCAGTGAAACTAGTAGTCTTAGTCCGAAGTGAAGCAATATTGGTACCACAGTCTGCTGTCAAGAAAGTGAGCAAAAACTAGTGATCATAGCTGTTTTACCTTTTTGGACATTCCATGGCTTGTTGATTGTGTACAATGCCTCCACAACTGATGAAATATGATGCCACTAAAACACGAAATTAAAACTGATGATTGTGTTCAATAATTTTTGTGTAAATTATAATTGACAAGTGACTGAGGAAGGGCAGTGAACCAGTCAACTGACAAAAGAATTTATAATCATAACTTACTTGCAGTTTTGAGGGATTCCACGCCGAAAGGCCTTGCTTGGAATGTTGTTATACCCTATTCTCACAGCAGGAGAACAATCTGTTGCCTCCAAATTTCCCAAAGAAAATGAGCAAGAAAGACATCGACTCAAGCATAATGTCTTAGTAAAAAGTTTTCCTATCACAGTACTTTTCTGCCTACAAAACTGCATTGGCATGTTCACATTTCCTTTCATTAGCTTTTTTTTAAACTGATTTCACATTTTTGTATTCAAAGTATGGACAGAAGTAAAAGTGGATAACAGTCCGCCATCTTGGCCGCCATATTGCCTTGCCGCTGACTAAAGTTTGAGCCCGTGCTAGCAAGTGGAGGAATTTTATTGGTCAATTTCCAAAAAATAGCCAATCACAGGCTAGGCCCGGGTATTTCGAGGGCTTCCCAGCGAAATTTGAAAATTTGGCTGTAAACATTTCTCTCTCTCTCCCTCGCTCTGCTTTTAATTTCGTAACAGCATCATGGATCTCGAAAATGAAGTTTATTTTCTCAAAGAAGAAATAATCCGATTGAAAGAAGAAAACGAAGGATTGCAGCAGGATAGAGAATTGGCAGGAGAGATTGGAAAAACTTTGCTCGAAAACAACCAGGAATTGGAGAAAAAACTTGAAGAAGCGAACAACGACTACATATCAACGTTAGGAAGTCTCGAGGTATAAAGCTTTCATATTTTCCGACTTTAACCTCTAACCTTTTAGAAGAAAAGTATTCTAATGTCCGATCTGTTTGTCATAAATAGGAACTCAAACAAGATAATCATTCGCTGCGATCTAGACTAGAGACTGAAGTCCGAACCAATTCAAACCATGCTCACGAGTTGGAAGATTTGAAAGAGAAACTTGCAAAGGAATTTCAGGCAAAGGAAAAATCGCAGCAGCTGAACACAGAGAAAAAGATCAGTGATCTGAGGAAAGAAATAGAATCTTTACAAAACGATATCAGCAAGCACAGCCTGTTCGAGATTCAACTACAAGAGAAGATTAAAAAGCAAGATGAGATAATCCAAACAGCTCGTCAGAGTAACGACGAACTGCAGAGTAAGGGAAGATCTCGGTTAGAAAGTATGGAGGAATATATTCAACTCACTACCCAGCTCAAGGAAGAGAGAGTTGCTTTGATGCTAGAGCTTACTGATCATAAAGATAACCAGGAAAGGATTTTATTTGACAGAAATTTGCTGAAGGAGAAAGTTGAATACCTCGAGGAAGAGCTTCAAGAGAAGGCTCGGCAAGGACAGACATGGTTTAATTGTTTACAGGTAAGAGTCAGCTAGCATTTCTCCAAGTCGAGCAAATTTACATTTTGTCGTTCTGTAGCATGTCATCTTGATTCTCAGGACATTAAGAGTGGGACTGATATAGACGTGAGGTTCTTGTGGTACGTCCTCTAATCGACCACGAATGGGCCATTCCATTTAATATCCACCCCCTCCCCCCCCCTATGGATGAGCTCCCTCATAATTTAACCCCAAAGAAAAAGAAGATCAGAGTGCCGACACAAAACACCCCTCAGAAATAAGCAAGTTTTCTACTCCCCCTTAGAAAAAAGGGCCATTTTGTGCTTTAGCCTTCAGGAAAAATGGCAAGATCAAGGGATGCCGACTGACTTACCCCCTCAGAAGTGACTTTGGTGACCCCCATCAGGAAGTTCCATCCATAAGGGGGGGGGGGGGTGGAGATATTAAATTGAATGGCCCAATTTCTTCATCACATTGTCAAATTTTGGGCAGCCATAACAAGCTCACGTCTATTTGTTTTTTTTTTACTATTTTAAAAACTAAGCCAAAATGGTTACACGAAGACTTGCTTTCACGAAGTAAAAGTGCGAGCGAACCGATTCGAAACTTACAGAACCACAAATTACAAGTATTGTTGCTTAAGGAGGCTCCCTAGAGTTTAAGACCGCGCGCAGGCTGGGCACTAGTATGGCGCGAGTTTTTAAATCCTCGCGAAGTCCGCGCAAAAAAATATAAACAAACATGGCTTCCCTGTTTCGTAATATCGTCTGGATAAAGCCCACAAAATTGCTGGAAGCTGGAAATGCAAGTTTTTTCCTTTGCATGGGGCGCTGTTTTGGTAAAAGAAGAAATGTTACAGGAGTAGCTAGTGTGTTTTCGACAGAAAGTGTCGATTTTCCAAAACGTGAATCTAATTATCGTAAACATCGCATAAAGTTTTCGTACGTGTACTCAGTGTTTGGAGCAGTAAGTTTGGCTGCGGCTAACTCAAACGATAAAGAAGGGGGTACTACACCGTCATCATCACTTACCAGTCAGAGTCTTACTCCCTCTCCGTCTCACCACGAAAAGCGAGGTGCAAATGGGCGCTTCACGAAACCCGGAGTAAAAGGAACTTCAAAAAATCTGGAGCACATGAGACGTGGATATAAAAACTACATCGTGAAAAGGAAACTGGAGTTTGGAAACTCTATTGACGAAAACGCACCACCCTCTAAACGAGAAACTAGGAGTACTCAGGTATGGGCACTTTAGAACTTTATATCACTACCCAGAAGTGCAATTACCGGAGCTATCTATTTTTTGTGCTATATAACAGGCTGCTACCGAAAGAGAAGAAGCCATTCCGAGTGGAACTCGATTCATTGACCTCGATGTGTTCCGGGAAAGGCTCCAAAGCTGCATTCACTGCCAATCAGGTAAATGTAATCCACCAATTCTTCTCAGAACCATTAGGAATGGACTGAGCTGGAATGGACTTCCCTATGAGCTCCATAGAATGTATACCTACTTTCTTGTGTGCCGTTTTGAATGGACACAATGTAAATGCAAAAATTGTTTACAATCAACTTTTGCTCATTTTTGCTAGACTGCTTACTGGTGAAAAAAAAGTTGATAGTAAGAAAGTACTGCATGCATTAATTAAGACATGTTGCTGTGCAAAAAATTGATATATTTTATCCTGTGCAAAAAAATAGTGGTCTCCTTGTTTTTCCTAGTTTTGTTGGAAAACCCCCTAGAAGTATGTTTTTAGATACCCTGCATGAGCAAATTACAACATCAGTTTTCGTGACATTAAGTCATTTAAAAAACATAGTCTTTTTCCTGCCACAATAATCAAATATCCTTAGTATGCTATTCACATGTAAAGCTCTTTTCACTTCACTTGTATCATTTTAGGACCACTTTCCTTTTACAATGTCACTGATGAGGTACGGCATGGTCTAGCTAGCACATTTGTGATAAAATGTCCCGTCTGCGGTAAAAACAACAAAGTCAAAACTTCTGGACAACACCGAAGTGGAAAGTGTGGTCCGCCTGCTTTTGACATAAACACACGAGTGGTACTTGGCTGCCTTCATGCTGGCATTGGCCAAACCCATATAAACAATGTGCTGTCCACTTTAAATGCGCCAACTTTAAATTCTGTCACTTTTAAACTGAGGGAAAGAGAGGTGGGGAAAGCTGTGGAAGGTATTGCAAAAAGTAGCTGTCAAAACTGTTTAACAAAGGAGAAAAATGAGGCCCTACAAAGTAGGGCTACAGTTGATGAGGGTAATCTCGTTCCAGTAGCCTGTTCCTTTGACATGGGATGGCAGAGACGTGGAAAGGGACACAATTCGCGCACTGGACAAGCAGCTGTCATGAGCTTATCCTCTGGCAAAGTGTTGGACTATACAACAAGGACAAAAAGTTGCAGATTTTGTGATTGGGCAAAATCCACAGGAAAGCAACCTAAGGCCCATGACTGCCGAAAAAATCACGTAGCCTCATCAAAAGCAATGGAGCCTGATGCAGCAGTTGAATTGTTCAATAGAGCTCCTACCCAAGGTGTAAAGTTTTCAATTTACACTGGTGATGATGACTCTACAACAGAGGCACACATACGTCAAAAAGTTGCTTATGGGGTTGAAAAATTCAGTGACATAATACACATGAAAAGATCTCTTACTACACGTTTATACAACCTCAGTCAAAATGCAAAATTTGACAGTTGTTCCCCTCTATCTCAAAAAGTGATCAATCATTTAGTGAAATGCTTTTCATATGCTATTGCCCAAAATAAGGGTGATTCAAAAGGAATTCAGGTGGCACTTGGGTGTATCGTTCCACATGCATTTGGAGACCATTCTAACTGTGCGGCTACTTGGTGTGGGTTCAAAACTGACCCAGCGTCCTACAAGCATAAAGACCTGCCCTATGGAAAAGATCTTCATGGGGAAAAGTTGCAGTCAGCTTTGAATAACATCTTCAAAGATTACTGCACTGATGCTGTAGCAGAGAAGCTTGCACCCATGACAAACTCTCAAAGGAATGAGACTCTGAACAGTGTTGTAGGATCCAAAAATCCAAAAATAAGATTCTATGGTGGCAGCGATAGTAACGATTTTCGTATAGCCTGTGGG
>OX393568.1:7466797-7507038 GCA_947652115.1 Blastomussa wellsi | reverse complement strand
CAAGTATTGTCGCTTAACTCAAAGCCGAACTGTAGAAACAGAATTTTAACAACTAACCTTTATTCCATTCGGAAATTCACGAAAACCAGATGAATTAATACAAAGCTCAGTCCACTCGCTGTGCCTCGGTAGAACACGTCAAAAATAAACGATCCCTTCAAATCAACGAGTTTCACGTCAAACTTTGGAGTTTTCCCTTCACAGAATGCAGTCCCGATCCATAGTCATCTTGAAAACGAATAAGATGATTTCCCCTTTAAAGGAGTCCCTTTGAATGTAATTTGTTGCTTATTTCTGAGAACTAAAAACCAATAATACACGGTTCAACATCTTTCAACTTTTGTTGATCAACAAATCTTGAACATCGTTGCGACTTGTTGAAACGTTTTTGCGTTTTGCCAAGTCGTTCAACAAACGGCTACTTGTTGAACGGAACAGAGCCAAGCTCTATTTTCGTTCAAGAACGTTCAACATGTTGAATGGCATATTTCAACGTTCAACATCACATGATACACTGTTCAACAGTTGTTGAGCCCCAGTCGCAACATTTGTTGCTCAACGAATGAGTCGTAAATGTTGAACTTCAACACCCCCCCTCCCACAGCCTCCCGGGCATTTGAACCCGGCCCAAAAAACCCCTCCTCCCCGGCCCAAAAACCCGTTCAAATGACCCCAACCTCGGGAAAATTAATAAGTGACCAGATCACCGTTTCAACTTTTTAGTAGTTTCTCTCATGCTCCTGAAGTCGAGATCAGACATCTGTTAGTTCCGTTTTAGCTCCCAGAACGTGATAATGTCTCAACCACTCAAAGATCTATAGGGTGCCTAAAACCTAAGTGCTTTGCTTTTTAGCTAAGCCGCCAAGAAGCTGCAATCTTTTCCTTTAAAACCCTCAAAACTCGCCATGTCGGCCTCCGCTTGCCTCCGCCATGATTTATTAACCCAACGTAGAATCGCCGGGGCACTTAACATGAAATCGAGGCTAACGTTCAAACTCCCCACCCAAAATGAGTGAGGATAGAACTCCCCACCCCCGGGAAAGGCAAGGGCGTCAAATGCCCGGGGTATGCCCGGGGGATGTTGAAGCTTCAATTTGACTCGCGCATAACAGCACTGAAGACTGTAAACAGTTTGAACGATTGAAGCTGTTTTTGAAAGTTTTCAACGGGCGTGCAACCTCGAACCCAGGCTCTCTCTTTTGTGTTTCGATGAATTTTTCAACCGCGAATTGAATATTTACCGGACGTGATTGACAGACCCACAAAAGACTGCGATGAAACTTTTCACGGTAGGGGATGGGGATTTAACGCAGTTTCATAAGAGTAGCAATAAAAAATAGCCGTCTGGATAGATTACTTCAAAGACACGGTGACAGCACCTCAAAATAATTAAGATATCAGGGTTTTTATTAAAAAAAGTTAATGAAAGTTCAGCAATTCTTGTTAACTTTCGCATTCTCGTCCCCAGAGCCGCTTGTCCCTCTTAGCCGGCTGGACCTGTGCACGAGGAGCAAGTGGCTCTGGGACACACGATTTGATTCGCTGAAATCAAACAAAGGAAGTCCAATCACATCAGCCGTTTTAAACGTGCTAACGATAAAGGATTTTAAAACGGCTGATGTGATTGGACTCCCTTTGTTTGATTTCAGCGAATCAAATCGTGTGTCCCCAGAGCCACTTGTTCCTCGTGCACAGGTCCAGCCGGCTAAGAGGGACAAGCGGCTCCGGGGACGAGAATGTAACTTTCGCTGCTCCAAGTTTTGCTAGCCTCCGATAGGGTTTCGTCACGCATTCCTCCCCCACGGCCCAGGGAATGCGTGAAGAAGCCCTATCTAATCTAAGGCCAGGGAAAATTGTTCAAAGGTCAAGGAAAGGGAACTTTTTAGTTTTTAATGATTGGCAACCCTCTTCATTCTGGTGTCACGTAAACGCGGTACGGCTGTCCGTACGGCAGAATTTCCGGCAGACTAAAACTCACACCCCAATAAAAACGGTTGATGAAAACACGTTACGATTTTTTTTTCTCACACCGGAATGAAAGTCGCAACGGCTACATGTAAATACCCCCTACGGGCATTTTTACATGGAGGGAGGGTCTGGGTGCCCCGGCTTGGTGGGGTACCCGCCTATAAACTGAGCTGATCTGGCATGGGCGAGCCAACTTTTCTTACATTTAACAAGCGAGACTTTCGAGTACACAAAATCAGTTCTTTGAGCAAAAGCTAAATAAATATTAATTCTAAGTTTTTCCAACAAGGATAAATATGCTGATTCACTTGACAGCAAATTGAATCTAAGTTTGGCAGCTTAACCCTTGGAGGATCGGCGGTTCTGCATTTTACCGCATTTTTTGCACGTTGAATGCGACTTTGGTGTACCGTGGCCATAAATCGGCCTGAAATCAGCCAATGAAGCACTTTTCTACACTAAAACTAGAGTTTCGTGCCAACATGTACAGAATTGTACTTTGGTGCATGCGCACAAGGCAGAATTTGCACTTTTTTTGCTGAATCGTTTGTGTTTGCTCGTTTTCCTTTTCTCGGTCTTTCTTTTCTTGCTATCTTCTTCTCTCCACAGCCTTTCTAGCTGCTGGAAAAGTTTCGGTCCAGATCATTGAAAAGGAGGCCCGGAGCTATATATTTGCCTTTTTATGCACCAATTTTGCACCAAAACCGACTCTCCGAGACTCCTAATGGACAGTCGTGTGGAAAGACCTGTCCCAGCTGCATCAGATTCTTATCACAAAAGTCCGCTGACATGCAAACTGATGACGTCACAAGCGGTTCAGGAAGCATGATTATTTTCTACGCATATATGCGTACCTAGTACTCTAAAGGTTAAGGCTGTTGAAACCCTTGGAAACCCTTTGACCTGCCCCTTAAATCAATCATTTCCCACGCCATGTCACGCTTCGATGATGCTGTCTCAACTCGGGTAGAAGTCGGTAGAAGGACGGTGAAGGCAGGCTATATGTTTCAGCCCTTCTAGCCTGGAAACTGGTTAGCCGGGGCACCCTCTTCACATGTAAAGAGGCCCTAACTTCCTGTAGCCACGAAAATATTACAATAAAAAAGAGAATTCCAGGAATCCTTATCCAATAGCAAATTTAAAGTACTTGGAATTATAATATACTGAAATGGAATACAACATAGAACCAACAATTGTAATTCTCGGTCGCTGTTGAGAATATAAGTGTGCATTTTTAGTAAATTGACGATGACCAACGATAGACTCCCCCTCCCCCTTCCAAGCTTCTTCCTTCTGTGGCCCATTGCCCTACACTATCCACAAAAAGGTAGTTGATGCTACATAATTAACCAGAAGAACATGTATTTTAACACATGATTTTAACACGCCAGGAAGCTCGCAACGAGGCAGGGGAATTAAAAGCTGAGCTAGAAAACTTGAAGGCTGACAACGCAAGGAGAAACTTCGGCAAACAAGGAAATTCTTTGTTTGGAGAGGTATGTTTGGCGTTCTTTCGTCCTCGACCAGTGCTCAAAAGAGTTCTCTGTTATCAATTATTTCCTTTACCAACTTTGGTCAGAAGTTGTTGTTCTGTATTCTTTGAGACAAACGTAGCGTATGAACTCTTCAGGTGGAAGACCAGCGACTAGAACTTGAGAAAAAGTATGGCAGTCTGCGAGCAAGATATGAAGGGATGGTGAAAGTACACAACATGACAAAACAACATCTTCAGCGGTTGAAGGTAAAAGCATTTTCATAATAATAATATTTCGTGCGATCACGGTGTTGCGAAGTAAAATCTATCTAACATAAATATTTATTTGGTGTTGCAGAATCAAGTTGCAACTTTGCTTCAAGTCAAGAGTTGCCATGCGGACGCCTCTCAGATTCAGAGGCTGACCCAAGCTTTAGTGCAGAAGGAAGGCGAGGTGAAAATGCTCAATGCAAAAATATCCAGTCTGGAAAAGCAGAAGGTAAATAAAACTTCCTTATTATAGCCGTAAAGATAGCGTCTTTCAGCTTCGCGAGCTCCGACTTCTATTGATGACGTAACTCAGTCTTAGGGCAGCTGATTGGCTGTTACTTACGCGGGAATATTTGCGACACGTCGAACAAATCTCTTTTTTGTGTAGAACTTCCGGCAAATGGAGAATCTCTAAGCTAACTCATCGGCAGGTCTCGAAGTAAATCTTATTAAAACATTTGTTTTTCAGGAAGAGAGCAACATTAGTGGTCGTTTGCAGGAATTTCACGACGCTTTCTCAGAATTTGGAGACAAGAAAGACTATGTGAACTTTCTTCAATTACAACTGGAGGATTCAAAGTACGTTTCTGTTAGGGAAACACGTTCAGGAGCTGATAGTGAAGTACAGTGTAGATAGGTGTACGAGCCGGGGAAAAAACAATTGGGCAACTCAGATTTTTTGGACAGGAAGATAAATTTGGGCAAGGTAACTTAATTTGGGGGGCAAATGGTTCCTCTTTGACAAGCTCAATACTTCCCTGTTCTGAAGACATCTGGGATTCCATCCTAAAAATTCTATTCTGAAGAAGTGACTCAGTTGATATCATTTTAGTGTCTGGAATTGGTTGTTGCTCAGTTTTTATTTTTTCGGCGCTATTAACAACCACTCAAAAGGGCTGTACCGGCGGGAAAAGGATTTGATCGTTTGCAGTTATGAAAAGCAATTACAGTTTGAACCAGACAAAATCGGGCTTCAACGGGATTTGTACCACGACCCCCGTTACCAGTGCAATACTCTTCCAACTGTGTTATGAAGCCGTACTGACACATTGGGATCGGGCAAAATGTGAGTTTATTCACTCCTTATTGTCACAAAGATGATCTTGAAGGATGGTGCGGGACCAAATCTCATTTACTAGCCAGTCAAAGTCACCCAAATATCATTTTCCCAGTGAAAAAAAAGACCAATCTAACCCTTCAGGTCCCTCCAAAAGAATATTGAAAAATAAGAACATTTTTAAGCCGCAATGAAAAATTTAATGTCCTGTTTCGCAGGAAGGCCCTCGCAGCGTTGAATAAAGAACTACAGACGAAAACATTGCTTCAGCTGTCAGAGACGGACAGACTTCGACACACAGAACATCAGCTACACATTTCCGAGTCCAAAGTTGAGAAACTTAACAGTGAAAATATCAAGCTGAGGCTCAAAATCGACGACTTACGAATTAAGATGCAAAGCCGTAAGTACTGTACCGAGTGCGCCTAATAACCGAATAACTACGGTAACTCTTTTACCACTCATCCACGGTGTATGCTAGCCTAGACTGGCATCTTGTCCTTCTATTATCGCTATTTACGGTTCTGTGGGCGAGAGAAGGTTCGATCTTCCCAAACTTCCCTAGAATCCAATCTTCTCTCGTTCACAGAACCCGTAGATAGCGACTGGCTTCGAGCCTGCTTCGAGTCTGCTCTCTTTGTAGTCTGCGTGGCAGGCGTCGAAAGGAGAGGGGAGGAGCTGAAAAAATGGGAGAGGTGATTGGGGAGAGGAACGCTACCTCCATCCGCACGTTTTCTCCCTCTCTTGCAACGCAGGAAATTCCCTTTGCGAAGTTGCGTTTCTAGGCAACTCGATACAATGCTAAATTTCAGTGCATGCCGCGCTTCAAAGGACTGAAAACGAGGTACTTTTTCTAATTAGCAGAGGTCATGAAAAAAAATTTACTCCGTTTATCCATTTTTCTCTTTCAAGATTCCCAGAAAGATTCTCAAAATGTTCCTCAAAGCGGCTCCTCGTCCAGTCTACGAAAGTCAAATTCTGCCACCGGGCTGATCGATGCCAAAAAGACTGGCATTCCACAATCAGTGACCAAGATGGATAGCCGAGAAAACTTCGTGTCCAAAGTTAACGCGAAGGTGGGAAAACTGGAGCCTACAATTGCGAAGCCTCCGGTGGTCCCGGCAAAAACGATAGCACAATCGTCTAGCAACAAAGAAAGAAACAAAATCGTGACTTCTTCTAAAGTTGAGTCAATGGGCGTGGAAAATTTTCCCAGTTTCAATGTGTCGCGTTTATCGCCTTTGTCAAGTAATGGTGTTGAAGATGAAGCCAGAATTAAGGAACTGCGTGCAAGGAAACCAAAAGTACACTTTGAAGAACGCGAGCCGGACTTATCGGAGACTCAGAATGCAATCGAAGGCGAAAAATCATTCAGTGAACTCCTGAAAGAGAATTTAAAACCAGAGGTAAGGACATTGTTGTGAATTACACCGGCCTCGCTATGAGGCTTTGATCACCGGTCAGTGGGCCAGGGAAAAAAGGCAGGTCCAATGCATTATGGTAAGCGAAATTTTTTCTCGTGCAAGTTTAAATATTCGGTGGCTTGGTAAGCCCATCCTGTCCTGAAAGGTTTTCTTCTATCACACTTTAGCTCGTGTTTGGGGAGAGTTCATTAGATGTTCATTAGATCACCAACAGCTGCTTCTTGCATGTTGATGACGTTCCCTCAACAGAGATTCGTATAGCGTGTCTGATTGGTCGTTGCTCGGTCATGAATTTTCGCGCGCTTCGGAAACAACCAATCAGGGACACTGCAGATGACTACACGAATCTCGGTAGTGATGGGTCTCAATATGTTATTTTCGGCCTTTTCGAAAAGAAAAGGAGCATCCAACCAATTTTTTCTTCTCATGATTGTTTTGATGTTTTGTATTCATTTGTACTTTGCAGGAAAGCTATTCAGAATGTGGAAACGTTTCCACGGTAACTGTGAAAGGACAGAAGAACGCTCCCGTGGTTATTAATGTAAAGAAAGGCGAGACTAAAAACCAGTGCCCGCAGCAGTAACTCGAAATAATGAATTAAATTTGCGTCTTCATGGAATTTTGGAGATATAAGGAATGGTGGATTCCACACTGTTCAAGTTAATTTAAAAACACCGCACCAGATATTAGCGGTGTAACTAGATCTGTTCTTACGGTTCAGGGTGTGTTCTCTTTTCGCAGCTTGGCAAGTCCATTTATAAATTCCGTGGTATAAAAGGAAGTGTAGATATGGAAACAATGTTCTGCGAGAAAGACTAACCTGGAAAATGGTTTTCCAATTTCAAAAGTTTCTAAAGAAGCTGTTGCGTTGCGTCGATGGGCAAGTGAAATACTTATCAGTTGATCATCAGGAACCACCGTAGCGAATTTTGAAAAGCTGACATTTAGCAACGAAGAGTCAACGTTCCAAACATCAGCTTCTGAAATTCGGCAAGGGGAAAAAGACCGATATCTTCTCCCTTGACCCAAGCACTGCAGGGGTTGTGTCGTGTGAGTGAGAAGAGTCACCCTTTTAACTCAACAGAAAACACAAGACCTCGATTTAATTTGTCAAATTTATTTTCACTCTACCATATATTAGTAATGGATTTAATGGCTATAACTTACTTAACAGCCACCTTGAGCGTGTAGCAGACAAATCGCTCGTCTTGCTGGTGCAAAATTTTTCAGAATAGCGTATTTTGTACTTTGTGACCGAGTCAAACGAAAGGCCCATAGAGCCCAAAATTTTGTGCAATGAACCTTTGACAGTGCACCTGGATCTTTCGCGATTAAGTATAGATGTTGTATGTTAAATTGATTTTCAGGTTAAGCCTGTATGACAGTTTCCAAACCAGATTACTCTGCTTCAACCTGAAGAAAATCCAATTACTAATCAATTGTTATCTTCAGGTTGAAACAGATTTAACCTGATATCCAATTTTACATACAACATAGACATCTAACACCACGTTTTAAAGCTAATGTATGTGAAAAACATAAGGCAACCTACACACGACTTAAAAAAATCGCCTTTTTTATGCAACTACCATGAAGAACTTGTATTTACACACATTTAATGCAATTCATCCATTTACAAATCACGCCAGCTGCAGTTAGCAAGTAGCCTTGACAAAAATAATTTAAATTCAATGACATCCAGATCTGAGAGAATTTTAAAACTTGGTTCAGAAAGCAGTCTGTTTCTCAAAATTTAATCAAATTTATAGCATTTGACAACGAAAATGTTATTAATAGTTTTTTTCCTTGTACATTTACCGCCACACCCCCCCCCCAAAAAAAACTCAATTTTTATTATTTTGTTACACGGCCCCATAAGCTTTTCTCGCTTTAAAACCTGCCGTGTTTAATAGTTGTTGTTGCTGTAAAACTTCCAGAATGTATGTTAAGGCGGTGGCAAACGAGGACACATTCTTGTGGTCACAAATGTTTCCGTGTTTGCCCGCGCGCGCAACATTGTTGCGGACACAAATTTGTGCCCGAGACAAAAACTGTTTCTGATTTTGTTCAAAAACATTGTGTCCGCAAACATTGTTTCCTTGTTTGCGCGCGCGAGGAAACGTCATGAGCTACAACGTGTCCGCCTCCACGGCCTTTAGAGGTTTCTAGTAGTCCGGTTAGAGCAGATTTAATATAAGACGGTTTGATTTTTATTTACAACTGTTGAATACAACATTCTTAGGAAACGACTTGTGTCCCATTTACTTGCGCAAACTCTGCTGTGACAATTGAAAGGAGGTTGCCTCACCCTCGCACCCAGGGTCGGTCGGGAAACAAGCGACCCTGGAAAGATCCGATTTCCGGACTTCCGGTTGAAATGCGCATGCCTACTTTTCAAAAGCTTGACCCAACGAACTACAAGGTATTTTACTTCCATTGCCATTTTTATTGTCTTCAAAACCAATCAAAATCGATCCTGTAACGGAACTTTCGAGTCTCTCGCTTCGTCAAGCCTGCTCAGTAAGGAACGAAGACTCGAGGTACGAGATTGAGGTTGCCTCGAAATAAATCGTGTCATACAACTGTAAGTTGTAACAGACATTTTACGGCAAATTTTTGACAACTGTTATATTTCTCACGGGATTCTTGGCTTTGACCAATTATGGGAAGTAGAATTACGGGGGGTGACAGCTCTAACAAACGCTGTTTGAGCAGTACCGTGTATAAATAAAAGTCCTAAAAATCTGGAATATCGTCCCGCATATCTGGGAGAAATTTCCCCAAAAATCTCAAAATTCCCGAAATTTTAACTTCATTACTTCGTGTTTCCCGGAAAAGTCTCCCGATTCCCGGCAAAATTTTCAGATTCCCGGAAGAATTTTGTTTTTCACCCGAACCAGCCCTTCTTAGAGTTGACAACCCCAGTTAGAATTAAAGAGGCAAAAGTTAAATACACTTGTCAACATCAACTAGATTGAGAATAGTCATATCAAAAGGAACCTAAGAGAAACTTGTAACAAAGATGTATTAAGCTGTGTACTGCAAACACCACTGTAACTGAGTGGGAAAAATCCATCCTCCAATGACAGAAAGACTGTTTCTTTACTGGTTATCTGCAAACCAGAAATAAAACAGAATCAGTAAAAATCAGCAAAAAGTTACGCTACTTCTACAAAAGTTTAAGTCTCCTGACAGATCTGTAATGTTTCCTGGCCTATTACAACTGAGGTGAGCGAGTAAGCAGTTAGAATCGTGCACTTTAGACGAAAAAAATCTCTCATACCTTCTGAATAAGCAGAATCCGCTATAACAAGGTAGAGTATTTTGGGGTACAGGTGCTCCTTGTCTCCCAGCAGTTCACTAATCTCGCCTGCTGAGGTTATTTCTGCACTGTCGTCTTCATTTTCTTGGACAGCCTAGCAAGAAGCAAATGGACATCCAACAAGTTGTCATGTTGCCCATATATGGTCATAAAGCGATTGCTATCCGTCATCTGAACTTGGCTGATATCCTTGCGATATACGTTAAGTAACGATAATTCGGCCGATGTCTCGCAAAGCGTAGCATAACATCAACTTTTCTAGCTGTAAAATGCTCTTCGTTGACAATTTGTTGAATAATAAAACAATTACCCTGCTCAATCATGCGGAATGTCGTCTGATTTTAGCCAACTCGGCCTACGGCCTCGTCGGCTAAGTATCAGGCGATGTTCCGCACAAACCGATATTTTGTACAGTTCTAGAAAGAAGGAATGAATGAACATCTTGAATACATTTCTTTACGCCGTCCGTTAATGGTGTGACCAGGAACCAGAGGATTTTCCTACCTGAAGGAACTTGTAGACCCGTAGAAATCGGTCAATTCCCAGTTCTTGTTCAAGCATGAGCCGTGACTCTTCCAGCCTGTGGAACAGACTCTCTTCCTCCTCCAGTCGCTTCTTCTCTCGCTCTTCCTTTTTAGCAGAATCTTCTTCGTCGTCATCGTCACCTGGTATAAAAATAACGAGATAGTTCGCAGCTCTCTAGAACCTTTAATTTCACTGGATCTTAATATCACACAGCTCAGTTATTTTAGGGCTAGGGTCCATTGTTACTGTTACTGTTGCTCGTTTATCATTTTTTCAGCCAATGCTGTCTGTAGGACCTTGTAAAGAGCTGCGTACCGCCCCAAAATAACAGCAAGTCACGCTTACTACTCTAGTCTCCTTCGTAACGGATTATCACACAACCTTATCCTGAAGCGTTACGTGACCACCTACTGTAGACCCCACCTAAGAAAGACGTCTGGACCCGCCACTGTAGACAGTGGCTAGATGGCTGGCTGCAAAGGATGCTATAGGGAGGTCGAAGTGAACTGCGTACGATAAAAAATTTGCGGCAGTTTATTTCTGCAATTAGAAGAGTTTTTTGTAAGTTCGGCAGGACCAAGGACGATTTACATTTTCCACTGCAAGAATCAGATGTTTTTGCGATTCCCAGGAAATTTTTGTCACAAGAAAACAGAATTTGCAAATTTCGTTTATTCCTGGGTTTATTGTTATGTCAAAGAGACACAACCAGTATAGCTTTCTTTTACTTCACATACCCGAGTCCCAGTCCTCGTTCAGGTTTGACAGCTCAGACGAAGATCGCTCATTTTCCACTCCGTCACTTTCATCGTCTGAAAGATAAATACCAAATGACATCGAGGAATTAAGACACGCGGCTGCTTTCTGACGCCCACGTATATCTAACCACATACAGCGGTAACAATTCCTTACCTTGTGGCGCATGCGCCGTGTCCACGCTGTGATCCCAGTCCAGGCTGTTAGCTGTTCCACGCATGCCTTTCATAGGCGACGGAGAGCGACCTGGGATACATAACATACAGCAATTTTCACACGAGCGTCAAAAGTAGTTCAGTCGCGTTTGCTGTGGATTTTACATCACTATTTGTTGCGATTGGTTTAAAAACCTCGCGCCACTGTCTCAACCAACCAAAACCAATCGTGACTCAATCGCACGTTTCCCCGCGCTTTCTGCCGGCTACATTTGGTTCGAGTTTTAATTGGTTCACTGGATTATCTGTGTCCTTTTGTGATTGGCCCGAGTGAATATATTGATTGCACGAAACTCAACCGAAAATCGCTCTAACAAGGATGTCATAATTCTTTTGGATTAGAGAAAAGACAACAAACAACACATTTTTAATTTTACCTGTGCTAACAAGCACATCCCTCATTGAATTCAACATGTCCTCGAATTCTTCATTTTCGTCTTCTTCGCTAAAGAAAAAAGATATCAAATAAAGAGTTACGCGAGAGTTGAATCATAACCCGCCACAAAGCAGAGGCCTTTTGGGGAGTTCTTATATCTTGGCTTAGAAAACAAAATATTTGTGTAGCGACCATAGCGCTTACAACTATTTCATTCGGCGAGTTTAGAGAAAGTGAAGATAACATTATTTTAAATCACCTGATACTCATGGCAAAGTTTTTTTTATCTATAAATGCAAACTGAATAACATGGAACCATCATTAAAGGTTTTCTCAGCCAAGATTAAAATTGTCTATGGCACAGAGCGACAAATAGCAGTCAAACATAAGTTGACTAAACATTACAATAAATAAATGGGAAAAACTTTTAACTTATATTTGTGCTTTACCATGGGAAATATTTATTTAATTAACTAACTTTCAATTTCGTTTCGTGACCCCCTGTCTGTTTTGTTAGTATATGTGTGAATGTATATAGATTTTGTTTGTTGTAAAGAAAATAAAAATGATTTAAATACAAAAATGTCTCGTTTAATATATAACTAAGTGTTTGGCACAAATCCACCTCGTAGCCCATTCGTTAAACGTCTTACTTCTGGCAAAGTGTAATACATAAAGTACCGTTCTCTCGCTCCATATCGCCCAAACACAGCTATGAAATCTCCTTTGTCCACGTAAGGGATCGCGCGAAAAGTGTTTCAATTATATGGTTGGTAATCCGTCGCAATCTTCCCCAATCTTAGCCATCCTTTTTGGTTTGTTTCAATCTGTTAGGTGTTTTTCTATTTTAGCTGTTTTGAGGTTTAAGTTTGAGGTCATTCATAGTTTTACATTACGCATCTTTACTGTGCATAATTCGACACGTGATTTGAACGCGAGCATTGAGAACAGGATGCATTTTCTTGATGACTGGAGCTCGCCGAAGAGGTAAATAGTCTTTTTTTTCATAAACGAGTATCATGACCTGTTTATTATTGTTTTGAATTTTGCAGCTGACAACTTTGTCCCTTTAAAATACATACAGTCCAATTCCAGTCGCCAGCAGCGAGTATGGAGACCCCAATTTTGATATTCAAAATGTAAGTTCCAAAAACATCAACAGGCAAAGCTTGGAAAAATCTCAGGCTCTGACAATAAAAGATGCATTTGGATATGACAAAATGCGTCTATGGAACAACTCCAAATACCTTCCAATATTCAATTCTTCTTCGTCGTCGTCGTCGTCGTCGTCGTCATCTAGCTCTCCATCTTCCTCGTCCAGCTCTTCCTCATCATCGTCATCAAGATCCTCTTGTTCATCGCTATTTTCCAATTCGTCGTCCTCTTCACCTTTGTCTCCCTCCCTTTGTTCTGCCTCTGCAGTCCCTACATGTCCGGGGGAGACTGTCTCAAACAACAATCTTAAGTTCGGGAGAGAGCAGGTTCGAAGCCTCTGCGATAATACAAGAACAGAATAAAGTAAAATATATCATCTGACCAACATGAAAACCAGCTATCGCTTTTTCTTCTAAAGGAGTCAGTAATAATTCTACAATTGCCGTTGATAGGTAGAATACGGAAAGAAGAGCGCCACTGGTCACTTTTCATGACAAAGTAAATGACGGACCAGATGAAATCACTACAAACATAACAAGCCTACTGAAGTTAGTAAGACCACAAAATGACAAACGAAAAAGCAACTACATTGTGAGCCCCGGCATAATAAACGGTTTAAAATGCATTGCTCAGACCTGTAAGCTGCGAAGAGAGAGAGATGGAAATATGTTGTAGTAAAAAGTCGACTCTATCTAAACGAACACCTCAAAAAGACGGACAACTATAAGAAGGACACCTCTCTAATACGGACAGTTGGTGCCCATCCAGATGATGTTCGTCTCAGGGAGAGTGGACTGTAGTTTATATTACAAGCTCACCGTAAAACTTGTGTCGTAAATTCCTGTTTGTAGCTCTGCAGCTCGCAGGGATTTGTTGGGTGATCCGTCAGCCGTGTGAAAGGATCTAAAATTCAAATTCCACTCTCTTACTTTAATTTTAATGAAGCTCGGTAGTAAAATTAAATGAGAAAAATCCGAGTCCCCGATGGGTATCGAATCCATGACCTCCCAAACACTGGGCGGACGATCTTCCAACTGAGGCTAAGAGAAGAGTATTATACAAGTAACTTGTGGGATATTATTCCATGTTGTTAAAAAGAAGCTACAGTATATTGTATTTCCTGAGTTTTGATTGGTTTAGAGGCAATGGTATCTGAGCTGATATACCATTGACCTAAAAATATGGTATAGGTGTATGCGTAAAAGAATGTATTTTTCGCAATGTTTGTACAATATTTGTTGGGCGTTTTCAATAAAACAATTATTCCACCCGCGCTTGTTGGATATGAGATGGTTATAGCCAACTCGGCGCTACGGGCCTTGTTGGCTATCTACCATCTCATATCCAACGCGCGCGAGTGGAATAATTGTTAATTCTTATTCAACAAATCGTTACGTTGCCCTCATATGGGTCATGAAGCGATTGATATCCGTCATCTGCACTCGACAGATATCTGCGATATATTTGAGTTACGATGATTCGTCAAAAGTGTTGCAAATCGCTGCATATCCACAGAACGTTTCGTTGACAATTTGTTGAATAAAAAAACAATTATCCTGCTCGAATATCGATTGAATTTAGCCAATTCGGCCTACGGTCGAGGGATAATGGTTAAGTATACCACTCGAAGGCTTCAAATAACTAGTATATATTATATAACGTTGCTGGCCCTAGATAATTAAAGTCAGGTCTAAAAATACAACTCATACATCCTTACAACTCATCAAGTGAAATGTCTTGTACTTCAAGATCCTCATCCTCCTTTTCTTTCTTTTCTTCTTTACGTTCAACTCGTTCAAAGAGCGCTTCTTTCGATTCCTGATCGGCCTGTTTGCGTGACGCAGATTCCTGGTCAGTCTCGCTGCGTGACGTTGATTCTAGTTCGGCCTGTTTGCGTGACGCGATCAAGAACTGTTGATAAGCTTCCCTGTTATCAGACTGTACCCAGGAGCTTTTGGGAGATTTTTGCTCTGAAACACCTTCAATAAACGTAAATATCATAAGTGATTAGCATCTGATTTAAAAAAGTAGCCTAAATTTTTCAAACTCGTCATTTGCAATCCGTCTCAATCTCCTCCATCTTTGACCATCCTTGTTCCTGTTTGGTTTAGTATAACTTTTTAGGTGTTTTTCTTACATAGTAAACTATTATTGTGAGGTTTCTTGCATTTTAGGCTAATTTCCTTCATCTCAGAGATAACTCCAAATAACGTGACGTCTAGCTCCTTTTTCTATAACGACACTAAGCCAGTATCAGCTGAGTGCTGCGCGCTGTACAGTTACCAGTAGACAAAGTTTTTGATTACTTTTCACAACCTTTTGATGTCTTTCGTTTGAAAGTGCAAGAACAGTGAGAAGCGTGATGTCAGGTTCGTCATCATCACTACTTGCATTTTGATTGCCTAGTTCCTGTATGGCTTTTTCCCAGGCCTTCAAGGTTTGTATGACGTCACTACTCGTTTCGGTGACGTATGCTCGGACCACGTGACCCGAACGGGTTGACACGACGAAAATTGAGGCCAAGGAACTAGGCAAGCGGAACGTTATCAAAACGATGTTAAAAATTAATCAAGGTAGGGCACACAGAACTGTAATCCTTTAATAATCATACCTGGAACAAAAGTCTCGAATCTGGTTGTTTCTTAGCACGCCCTCTTTTTCATCAAATTGGAGCGCATGCAGCTCAACTTAATTGTCTAATTACAAGGTGTGTGTGAACACTCCTTGATATTCCTACAGCTTGCAGTTTCAAAAGTCGCCTTTTTATCATGACAGAAATGACAAGTGGTCAACAGGTTTTGTTTGCTTAAAGGGACTGTCACCATTTTTAGCATGATTTTGGAAATCTCAAAAACATACTTCTATCTTTGGAAGCTGAACAATAATGATTTTCGTTTGTAGAGAAGTACTCGACAAATGATTAGAACCCATTAGGAAGTGAGGATGGCTAACGATGGCGAGGATGGAAACGGATTGTGATATGGATTTTTGAAAAAGCGTCAGGATGTCAGTTTTTCAAAGGTTCAAATTTGGCATGAAAATCGTTGAAATTTTACTAAAATGTTGCTGCAGGGTGGACTTTCTTCAAGAAATTGTTTTTAATCATTTAGTTAGAGCTGTTTATTTCTTGTTACATAAATTTAAAGACCATTTTGTGAATTTATAACAGTTTTAGGCCAATTTGTCGTGACAGTGGCCCTTTTCTCGAATTTTGTTATAGTTATGATTAATTGGCAACAGCAGACGGATGAAAAAATAAAAATAATCATAGGAAAAAGGAATGTTTTGGTGTGCCACCAAATTCTTAGAACTTACGCAACAGAAATGTATGACTACCAGTGAGAAGAATTACAATTGTGATCTTGAAACTGAAACGTACCGTCAGTGGCCTTTACTTCTCCCCAGGCCTTCATCGGACTCTTTGGTGCTGGTTTCTCAGGTGATGCTCCAGTCATCTTTTCCTCAGTGATATTTTCCACGTCCTCTATGCTCAAGTCTTCTGAATTCTGTGCCTTTACAGTAGTATCTTCCGTGTCGATGTCTCCCTCTTTAGTTCCTTCTGAGATTGTTTCTAACGGAAGTGGCTTTTTTCCATCGTCCTCTGTTTTTTCTGATAAAGTAATGGTCGCCTCTCCTTGAGAGCTTGCTTCTTCAACTTTATCCTTTCTCACGATAACAGTTTTTGGCGAATCAGTGGTCGGTGACTTCACCACCGTCACTCCCATTAAGGGCTGTACGGTAGGACTTTGCACCGTGACAGTCGCACCCATTGCTGCGGCAGGCGCAGAAGATTGCGTGACAACGGGAAGTCGAGGTTTCTTTGCAGCGTCCGGTTCATCGCCACCTCTTAAGACAGTTGTAGCGGTTTGAAGCTTGGCGTTTCCCAGAGCGGAAATGATTTGAGTCATTTGTGGTTTGCCCCATTGTTTCCGGGCGGGGTCGGCTGCAGGCTTGAAAACTGCATCTTCAGCGCTGGTTGCTTAAGAGAAAAGCCAAATAAAGAGTTAGCAGGTGATGGAGAAAGTCACACGTAAGACTTGCGCGCGAAAATTAAAGCACGAGCCAATCAGATACTACGTGGATCCCTGCAGAATGACGTCATCAGAATGGAATTTCTCCAGGTTGAATCCCGGATGAATTCCGCACAGTCGGCTCGAGACTATAAACGGTAGCCAACTAACCACAGACCAGTAAATATTTCTTTTTCTCTATATTTGTTTTGATGAGTAGGTTTTGGGCTTTCAGATTTCTTTGTACATGTAAAAGGAATCCATTCATCAGTGGAAATTGAGTGTGAGAGTGCAGAACTAGTATGTAACATTACCGACCCTACACTGTTGACATAATCATATCATAGAATCTATCACCAAAATGCAAAAAAGAAGGAATAGCTTCTTTCAGGCTTTTCCTCTGCTAAAAGCGACCAGCAAAAAGAAATTGCTGTTTACCATCACTGTTTGTGATCACTAGCCGCTGGACAAGACACCTAAAAAGGTACTCTAAAGCCCTGAAATTTGACGATAAAATCTTGGCGAAGAGAAATGTTGAATGTTGAGAAAGACGAATCATGGGTCGACAGAACAAACACGTCTGATACTTGGCTAAATGTTGGGAAACATTTAGACGAATGTCTAATGTCAATGCACAGATACCTTCCATCGCAGAGGACGTCACTTCCAATGGCAGAGCTCGCAGCTGAAATGGAACGTCTCCCCAGGCCTTGCGCGGTGCCATGGGTTCCTGCTTCTCCTCTTCTGTCAGCTTGCGAATATCATTCTACAACAACAGTTAGAAAATACGTTAAGTAAGAATAATTCGGTACAAAGCGCTGCATAATGGCCAAGGTTCTAGCTGTAAAATGCGTTTCATTGACAATTTGTTGAATAATAAAACAATTGTCATGCTCAATCTTGCGGAATATCGTCTGACTTTAGCCAACTCGCGGCCTACGGCCTCGTCGGCTAAGTATCAGGCGATATTCCGCGCGATTTCGAAGGATAATTATTAAATATAGCTCACCTCAGAATTCGATCTGAATAACATGGTGGCTCCGACTTCTTTTAGCGCTGTCTCAAGGCCCACAGGAGCGACCGCTGGTTTTGGAGCAGGCTCTGCGACAAGTCAATAAGACAAAATTCAAAACACATAACATTAAAATCGACACTGAAAATCCTGAACTACAGTTGCACTTAAATCATACCTTCTGGTCTTTCGTACTTCGCTAAGGCTGGGAGTGGCCTATTTCAAAACAAGCAAAAGAAGAAAAAGTAAGGTGAGTTTCTACAACTCTTCCCATTTAATGAATAACGGTTGAGTTTCCCTGACCTCATTTTCAGTTCAACTGATATGTGTTCTAATGAGCCCAATATACCTTATTCCAAAATGCCTACCATCTTAATATTCTTTTGTTGCCTCGTTTTTAAGCTCAAGATCAAAAGAATATTTTATCTTGAACGGACAACAAAGGCAAATTTGTATAATTTTGTATGTGCATATATCAGCGGCCATTTTGGAATAAGGTGTATTATATTTAAAGTGCCTATGAAATGAAAATAAAGCTAACCTTATTTGAAAGGCATTTCAAAATTACGAAGAATGGCGTTTTCCTTTCTGCGATATCTTCTCCCGTTCCAGAGATATTTAAGTTTTTGTATTATGCAAATTAGATGACTGATGACGTCACAAGGTTGACAGAAAAAGGCTAAACATCACAAAATCGAGCATAATAGGGCAATGGAGTTGAAACTTGGCACCCATGTTGTACCCTAAGAAATATACCAAATGGTGTATAGTTTGATGTCACTATGGCAACAGTCTAGTCTCTTTTATGCAGGAATGGTAATTCCTGTATTTGATCTTTACCAAACATCATCTACTTGCTAAAGGTTATGAAGGAGAGCTAGTGCATTGTGGACATTCTGTATGTTTCAAATAAACCAGGTATTTCTCCTTACTGAGTCTCCAATGGCAATATTTGATTCAAAGAGGAAAGAGACTGGCACCAAGACTGTTGTCATAGCAACATCAAAATACGCACCGTCTCGTGTATTTCTTAGCGTACAACACAGCTGCCAAGTTTCAATTGCATTGCCCCATTATTTACAGAGATATTCTTGATTTTGTGTTTTTAGCCCATTTTCTGTCAACCTTGTGATGTCATCAGTCATCTCTGGTACAAGAGAAGATATCACAGAAAGGAAAACGCCATTCGTCATCATTTTGAAAGGCCTTTCAATTAAGGTTAACTTGGTTTTCATTTCACAGGCACTTTAAGCACTGGCGAAGAATTTAAAATTAAATGCGGATCAAAGACGTTATTGAAATAAAATAGGGTGCCACTGTTTAGTGAATTTAATACAAACCTTTTATCGGGATCTTGTCTTTGATTTTCCTGGAAAAAAAATTGAAAAAAGAAATTTCAACTATCACTAAAACTAACGCGGTAACTAATCTTGGGCAAATAAAAGCTCTAATTGCAAACCTTTTCCAGCTTGTCTTTGCCTTCTTTATTAATTCTTTCCAAAATCGCTTTCTTTCTCTGTTCAAGTTGAGCCCGTAACATAGTAGCTCGCTCCTCTGCTTGGGCCTGGAAATAACACACAACACATCATAAAGGCAAACAGTGAAGCGCGCCAGTGACGTCATGGCTCAGACAAGCAAACCGGAATAGCAGGCGATTTTAAAGATTTCTTCAAGCGCGAAAGTCGGTATTGCTAAAACACTTGAAACGAAAACTTTGCCTACATTCCTTCTGTTTTTCTCAGAATGCTCTAACGATTTCCGAGTCGCACTGGCGTCCAATAATTTGCTTTCTGTTTTTAGACTTTGTAAGTTTCGCTCTGCAGTTCACACTAATGCGGCCCTTGGAAGTTTAGGTGCACCGACAACATCAAAACCAAGTAAACGATCGCGCAATGTACTAATCAGAACTAAAGAAACAGGGCGTGCAATTGGTTCAAAGTGGGGGAGAACCTGCGTGAGACAAATTGCGCGACAAATTTCATCTTGCCCACTCCGACCTGATTGGTTGAAAAGAGCACCCTTGTTCTATACGTTGCACAACATTAAACGAGTTTCAGAGCACTGGAAACATACAACCAACGAAAACCGTATTATCATACGCAAACCTTGCCAGACTTCAAATATATCTACCAGAACCCGAGATCCTAAATAGACCCAAGATCACACGAGCCCATTTACTATCCACAAATTAAATCTCCCCGCAATCACCCGGCTATAGATCTATTGCACGTGATTGTCACTACTGACATCTCTCCTACTACACATGGATAACTTGGATTCGTATTACCTTAAGATCAGCAATTTTCTTTCTCCTGGCTGCAGGATCATAACGCGGATCGCCAGGAATCATAACATTCTCTTTCTGTAAGAAAACACACCATATGGTTGTTTTTATATTGCGTTTCTCGAGGATTCCGTTTTACCGCTGCTAAGTTTTTTACTGATGCCAAAATTAATATGTCAAGAAACGAACACTATTGTATGTTAGTTTTCAGCAGTGGACGAGAAACAAGTCATTGCCAGGGTTAAAAAAAGACAAGAAACAAAAACTTGTTTAGTTACCTGTGCTGGCGGCACGTCCACCGGAGCACGCACTCCAGCCATTCGTCTTTGAAGTTCCTTTCGTTCTTGGAAGTTTTGCCGCCTGATGGCCTCCAAACGAGCAAGGTATTCCTGAGGGGAAAAAGAAATAAGACAATTTACGACGTTAATAAGTCATAAAGCCAAAGCGCTATCCCTCATTAGAAATACGGCACAGAGATAAACTGCACGCTTAACTCCACGTCTGTTTTACTGGAGTCTTACTTAATAAGGTCATCATTAGCCTTGACTACAGGCCCCCGTTATTCGAAACCCGATTAACTCTAACCCACGATAACTACTAACTGCCACGATTAAATCGCCCTAATCCACGAAATTAATGTATCCTTCGATTTAATTATGTTCCTCACAAGATGATTAGCGTTGTCCAAGGGATAAACTAAGGGTGAATTTTAACGCACTAATTGGGGGGGGGGGGGTCACAAACAAACCCAAATGGCCAACTTACTATTTGGTGATATTGCTTTAAAGCCAGACCCGATAAGGAAAGAAAAGCAGGCTACCGGAAGACATTTTGCGAGAATGTGCGATACCGCATCCAGCGTTCCCGTGGTTTTTAGTTTTTACAATGCGGACGAACCGCGGAACGCGGGATCTCCGAATTGCAACTCCACCGCCTCAAGTTCTAGGCCAAGTGAAAACCTTATAGTAAAAAGTGATATTAACTAAATTGACTTCGCGAAGGGCAGAAGGGTCTAGTTTAGTTTTGCTTTTGTTTCTGTCACGCGAAAACTGCCTGCAAGATTAAATGTCACTTTCTATTACAGATAAGCCCTTCAAAACAATTCAGCTGAACTCGTCAAACCTTTTCTTTTGCATCCTTTGCTGATACAGCATCTTTTTTGGCAGGAACGTTCGCTGCAGAGAATAAAATATAATAATTGTACCTTACAAAGCGAGATCCAAACAAGCCATGTACGGCAGCACAGTTCTTCAAATCCAATACACAGTATAAAAATTTCATTTCACTAACCTGGAGGATAATGATCAGGAAGAACATTGAAATTCTAAAAAAAGAACGCGACAACAAGACTTCAAATAGCATCCATCTTTTCTCAAACGCTAATTCCGCATAATGTCAAATTTTGCTGTATTATTAAACGAGCTACGCCATCGTTCGCGCACTTTGAAAATTTAACCTAAATTTTTAAAAATCGATATTTCCAATCCGTTTGAGTCCTGTCCATCCTCAGTCATCCTTGTTCCTTTTTGGTTTACGTATCACTCCTTTGGTGTTTTTCTTCCTTAGCAAACTATTATTGTTTGGTTTCCGAAATTTTAAGGCTAAATTAGGCTCCTTAACGGGGAGGACCTGGGACGGACTGGCATTCCATCAAGGCAGGAGTAGAAACACTCCTTCTTCTTTCATGCTAAGAAAACCGGGATAAGCTCTGGCCTGAGAAGCCACTGGACTCGTTCACAAACTTAATTTTACAATTTGAGTTTTCCTTCAATTTGAAGTGAACAATAGCTCTTTCAGCCTCCCAAGCAGACGTCCTTTTGGCTTCATCGCGTGTTTCTTCCCCGCGAACGAAGGAAGGGACGCGTGACGAAGTCCAAAGGACGTCTGCTTGGGAGGCTATTGCTCTTTCGTATGGCACCAGCACCAACTCCTATATGGACGTTACATAACCTCTTAACTATCCAAGGGCTATATCGACATCCAATTTCTCCTTACCAAACAGGGAGGTGAGGAGAATCACAAAAGACAATCATACCTGTCCTTTGGCTTTATTCCTCTGTGCATCTCTCTTCCTATTCCAGAACTCTTCCAAGACACGAGCTCTTTCAGCAGCTCCGGCTCCAGCAGCTCTGCTCAGAAGAAAAATAAATCAGTCTTAAAAAACTCATAAAAAAATGACTGATCTAAATTGGTATAGATTCAATCTATTTCTCTATTTTGCCAAAAGTGTTTACTTTGACTAATACCTGATTCACACCAACAAAACATGGGGTTGAAAGTCAGTATCAGAAAACTGAAAGATTGAAGTTTTACATGGGGTCCAAGTAAGCTATATTTTGTGATTTTGTTGGGCTAAATTTGAAGTTGACAAACATAAGCAACAGAGTAATAAGCAGAATAGTAGACATCTGTTAGTTAAACTCATCGCTAATGATGAGCTTGGGAGCTGTTGCCTTAAAGGATAGGGGGGCCAAAAGCAAGCAGCAGAGAGGAGGTATCCATGGCAACCCTGGAAGCGCGAACCACCCCTTGAGCAACCCACTAACCGACACCGTCACAAAACAATCAGTTTTATTACCTATGATAATACTTACCTGACAAGAACACTTACAATCCTGCCTGCCACTCAATAGGGAGGGAGGAGAGGGAGCGAGAATCTGCAGCTTTCAGCAAAAATGATCCCAGACGATCAGCAAGCACTTATTGCGATGATCCAATACGATCAGCAGGCAAAGCGACAATGCGAATGCAACACTAGCCACGAACACAAAAACAGCCATGCAAAAACCCCCGAGGGCCGCCCTGAAGGTCACATACTGCAAAGGCGGAGACTGCTGACCGGCTCGCTCGAGTTTAACTTTGCCTAAATGATATTTAGCCACATTAAACGAAATGCAATGGACGATTTGGCTCCACATGGGCAAGCCATGAACCGCACCCTTAGTTTAGAGGCTCACCTGTCCACTTGTCCTTGTTTAGCTGCATCCCAAGCCAAGTTCACAGGATTCCCAGCTGCTGGTGCCCTATTAGCCTCATTAGCAGACACAGGCCTACCAGCCACTTTCACAGCTGCTTGTTTACTCCGCTCTTCCGCTGACAATGGACGAGCTGGTTTGTTCTCTTTAGACTCCTTGGCATCTCCCTTTGCTTGATATTTCTGCATTGCCTGTGGCTGCTTCCTCTAGTGAGAGAGAACAATCCTGATAAGTGCTACAATACAGCTACGTTGTAGCTAGTTGTATGCCATGCACTTTGAACGAGATGCAAACTGAAATATAGGACAGAGAGTTTCGACTGCCATCATTTTCTTTTCTCACCTGATACGCGTGGAGAGCAGCCAAGCACACAAGGAAAACTTAATGCGATTTTGTACTCATTATTCAAGCTAGCAAGTCCTATCTACAACTTTCTGAATGCCATTACCACTACGGTGTAGTTATTAGCTTCTTCCATAGGTTCAGTTAGCTGGGGAACCACATGTTGAAATGTAAGGAAAAGGCCATGGGTTTGGAGCATAACTTCTTCTCACCAACTAACCGCAAAACCCTTATTCATATTGCTATCCAACTAGACTAGTTAAACTGCTGGAACTGGCTGTAAAATGGGGCAAGCAGGATTTATAGACACAATTCTACATGTAATCAGTGGGGAAGCTGTCATGCGCGATATCCTTGTGGTTGTGCTCGTTTGTTTTGGTGTGGACAAGCCTGAGATATGCACTGTAATGTTTTTAGGATTTATTTCTATTTTTAGTTTTCCATGGAACCCCTTGATAACAGCATTTGCTGAAGGGTTTACCCTGATTAAATATGTTTATATTATTATTATTATTATTATTATTATCATCATCATCATCATCATCATCATCATCATCATCATCATCATCATCATCATCATCATTATTATTATTATTATTATTATTATTAGATTGGTCGAAGCAACTTTATAAGCAGGGTCCTACAAAGGGGAATGTCCATCACTGGAAGACATAAGCGGAAAGATAAATAAAGAGGGGATTGGGGGGGGGGGGTTGATTGTACTTAATGTATGTCATTGTATGAACATAGTATGGTATCCGTTTGTTTGTGCTTATCTCAAAAGTGTGTAGCAGGCTTACGGTCATTCCCCTGTACTGCATTGCGCATCCTTACTGCGCACAATTTATTGCGTCATCAGCGCGCACACCTAAAGAAAACTGCGGCGTTTTATTTACGGCATTACTCGTGAAGGAGATAAATCGTAGTTTTCTCGTAAATGAGTATGGTGACCTATATTTTTTTACCCTTTTTCTGAGACTAGCAATCACTTTCTTCCTATAACAGGAATATACACAAATTCCCATTGCAGAAAAATAAATAATCGACGGAAACATGAACTTATTGAACAGATATTGTGGCCTCGAGATCACTGAATACTAGTAACAAGTTGAATCAAGGTCGACTGGAAATGCGTGCTTTTATAATGAAAAAAATTGTTGCTTGCTTTCTCCCTATTTTTTTCTTCTCCCATAAGACGTGGCATGAACTAGTCAAATGAAAACATTTCTGAAGCTGACATTTTAACGAATTATGGGGTATTTTCAAGGTGCCCCTGCTCCTAAACGAATATGGGAACCCCTGTTTTTCATTACAAAATTTAAATTCCCTTGCGATGAACAACAAATGGGCAAAGTTTGAACGGAAATCTATTGTCAGTTCCATTTCAGGGGAATGACTTTAAGTGTATATGTATCAAAATGAAAATTAAATAAAATGGTTGTAGTGATGTATATCATGTCCTCAATGATAAAATATTTCAGTTATATAAAATTTGAATCCTTGATCCCAAAAGTTCCTAACTAGGATCACAGTTCCAAATTAATTGATGAGGTTTCTGTTGTGGTCAGCCACCCCACTGATCACTGATTCAACGTATAACCCACTGATCCCTAATCCCACAGGATAACAGGATACATGTGCCTAGCAATGCCCTTGCGACAAACATGTTTTCAAAATGAAAGCACGCTCTCCCATTTTAGGCATGTACTAAAATCAGGAACCCTGGAACACCAGAAATACCGTCAAATGCCAATAAATTTCTAAAAAAAATATCTAAAAAAATTCTGGTGTTCCGGGGTGTTCTGATGTTCCAGTGTTTCGGGTGTTCCAGTGTACTGTCGTTCCTGATTTTAGTACATGCCCCCATTTTAGACTCTGAGGTGCAATACACTCACAAGTACATGTATTTCCTGTTGATTTGGTTTCACTCCAGCAGTCGGATCTGAAGGCTTTTTCTCTTTCTACAAAACAAAAATATTTCATGCATTTTAATTTGTGATTAGTTGCAAGACAATAAGTCATTAAAATACAGCATTTTATTCACATAAAAGGAATTCCTATTTCATTAGAAGCACAGCGTGTTAGAACAAAAAAATATATTTTTAATCTTGTTAAACTTTAATTTGACTTTAATTTAATGTTGTTGATGATAAGTTTAAAGTTAATTGTCTTTAATTGTACACACAGTTTACGCCACAACATTTAGTCAAAAGTCTTAGTCAGTTGTCTGATATTAGATATGTGTAGAATAAAAACAATACGTGATGCACCTATCAATGGTAAGCCGGTGGGGAGAGGAGAGGCCGGGCATAGGCGGGGGATTTTACAGTAGTTATCATCCCACAGTGGGGGCTTTCGACTGTTTTAATGACCTTTCTAGCAACATTTTATTGACTTTTAGTTACTACTTTGACAATTTACAAATGCCCTGGGGTAGGGCATTTTAACAGAAACTCTCAGCTCAGTTCAATTGCCCCACCTATAGGTGCATAATAACAACTAATAAGAATTTTTAAATTATGTACAAATTAAAAGTTCACTGAATTATAGCATGCATCAATATTAAAACAACTTTTAAAGATATAGTATGTACTGTACCTTCACTTGTCTATAACTTTAGATTAAGGATTTTACAAGTGTTAGTGTTTGCAGTCAGAACTTTTCAAATGTGACTGAAAGATGGAGTCATACCCCAGAGGAGAGAGTGCCTTGCATTAGCAGAATCAAGTCAATCAACTGAACACAGGTATTAAGAACAAAACTGGATTGAAGACATTTGTCTTGGAGTTTATAGAGGCATGCTTGAATATCGCACTCCTGAAAACAAGAGATCAGCTGTCTCAAAATGTCACTGATTTAGATATGTTGTTCTCAAAATAGCAACAATACATGATTGTATGAAGATTGTAAATGAATGAAAAAGATGCAAAATAGATGTGTTGAAAATAAATCAATGTGGATGGGTAACCTAAACAAATTACTTTGTGCATTACTGAAGATTTTAATGTTGTCATAATAAGTGCTTTTTCATTTTTTCAAAATATAATTTTATACTTTTTTTGTTCTCTTGTTACTCAAGAGTGCCTCTTTTCTAACTAGAACCATTCATGATCAATGCATTTAATATTTAATGTATGTGAGTGTACATAATAATTTTATTTAACATTGACAGAAACAAAACATGTTAAACAACACATGTTTAACTGTCTATATATATATATGAAACCAAAAATAATGATATGGCTGTACATTATTATGTCTTCTCACTGAAGATGAAATAATGTGACTTAAACTTAACCACAAATGTTGTACACAGGAGCTTAAGCTAGAATGTGAATGTTGCACTCTACACTAGACAAGGCTTCTTTTGGATTTCTGTTAAGATATTGGAAGTTGAATATGGGCCCACAGGTGTTCATCTCACCAACTTCCTAACATTTCCCTATCTTATTGTTTCCTTAAATATGTTCCCAAGGGTTCATACGTGTAGTTTAGAGTAAAGGTCAAGTTCCCTTTAGTTACTAGGAATAAATTATTTCACCCACAGAAAACTGATTGTGCAGCCTCTTTCCACATCTCACCTCAGGGCTCAGCCCAACACTAAGAGTGTTCTTCCAAGCCTGTTCTCTAGCTCTGTTAATCTGATCACGCTAAAAATAAAAAATATATAATCATTATATGCTTTGTCAAAGTTTGGATGGAAGGCTACAGGCAAGGATCTGGCCAGGATGACTGCATTGGTTTTCTTTGACAAGGCAATATTTACTCTGACTAATAGCACCCCTCCACTCCAGTCAACATTATACATGGGTACCAATGAATTTAATGCCGTGGATAACCCTCATTCTCATCCCCAGAGCCGCTGTCCCTCTTAGCCAGCGGGACCAGCTTTGCATGAGGAACAAGTAGCTCTGGGGACACAATGATTTGATTCGCTGAAATCAAACAACCGGAGTCCAATCACATCAGCCATTTCAAAATCCCTTTGTCGTTAGCACATTTAAAACGTTAGATGTGATTGGACTCCCTTTGTTAAATTTCACTCGTCACCATTTGATTACCCATACTAATAGTGTTTGGCATCTCAGTATTGGCTAATAAAACATAAACTGTACATGGGACAAAAATCAGGTTTTTACTGACAGATTTTGTTGTTGTGTTATTTTCTTAATTCCATTTTTTGGTTTGGTGAAGGAGGGAGGGGGTGGGGTTGGGATCATATTCATAAGATATTTGTTTTATCTACTAGTTCATAACAAACAGTGTCAATACCTGATGGCGTTCCCATCTTTGCTGTTGAACCTTCTTCATATAATCCTGGTACATCTGCTCCTGTAATAACACCATCAAAAGAATAGGCTGTAGAAAAATCTATCAACTATAATTATAGCAGGCTTTTAAAATAATAAAAATAAAATAACGTACAAATTGACGGGTTGGACAGGTTAAGGGATGGACGGTCTGTAGATAGTTGCACGCTTAATTGCACAGGTTGACCAGATTTCAATTTTGGTCGAGTTTCTGTTTTCCTTCATCATAGTCACAAATCAAGATGTATTTTTTTTCTCAATGTTTCCCGTATCACACAGGTCCATGTGGTATTTGTGTCTGTTTGCATTGAAGTACTTTTAGGTGTGAACTTGAAATTACATTGCGTTGCAAAACCCAGCAAATCTACCAACGGCAAACAGCTATAAATTCATTTCAAAAGATTTCACCGGAGTATGCAGGATAGTTGGTTAACTATTGCTTCCCTTCATCACTGGCAAATTTCCCCTGAGTAGGAATTTAAGCTCACAAATCTCACATGTGTCAAAACGACATCGTAATGCCAAGCAGATTATTTTACCAAAGGAAAACGACCATATTCTCTGATTTTTGCTTCAAAACTCCCATCACCTGGAGGTGTCAGCAAGATTACCATATACATGTAGCCCCATACATTTATTTATACACATGCAGTATATATTTATACACATGCAGTTCTCTGTTTATTGAAAACACAAGCCTGAATAATAGAGCCTAATTGGGACTTACGCACTTTGTTTTTTTTTTCTTTCTTTGTTTTACAAACTTTCCATTCCAAAGTAGTTTTAGATTTAAATAAAAATTATGAATTTTTTTCTGATTTTGTCACAAAAATGCAAGAAATACTTTGAGACCTGTGTCTAAAATACAGGAAATCACTGTCTGTGGGAAGCCGTTCAAATTTGATGCATTAGAACATATACAGTATATTGCCCTATTTCTGGACACTTTTTGCATAAACCATAATATCTTACCTCAAAACAATGCAAACAAGCTGAAATTCAGCCACAACTTAGCTTCCATTTCTGGTAAGTAGGTCGTAATGTTTCATCGCCTGAAGCTCTTTAGATTCTTTGTAATTTGGGAAAGAGTTTGTTGAGTTGGAGGCCCTATTTCGGACAGGTTGCCCTATTTCCGGACGATCGTTACAAGATAAATACTCCGCTTTTCTTGGGAACATTCTTCTCCTTTGTGGCAAAATATATCTTATAAAAGTTGAATAAAGAAACATTCATTTGAAAGATTACTTTAAATTGTCAGAAATTGAAAGCTTTTTCTTTCGATTATTTAGCCATCAATGTTTTGAAACCACTCAAGGCGACATATTTGATTTGTATCAAGATGAGGAAGACTGGCAACTGATTTATTAGATACTGGACTGGACTTGGAAAACAACACGCAAGTTGTTTTTTTTCCAAATAATTATTTCAGGTGAGTTGAAATTTCGAAACGGAGTGACAAAAACGCTTGTCTTTCAAGAACTCGTCGATAAGATTGTATTTAAAACAGAAACTAGTTTGCTATCATTAGGTGTCCGGAAATAGGAACACCTCACCAAAAATGCAAATAAACTCTTTTGCGGTCAAGTTCAAAGATACGAAACTGAAAACAGAAAATTCTTATATGCTGACAAACCTAGTCCTTTAAGCTTTACTTGTGTCCAAAGTTTAATCTGTATCGTATTTTGTGAGAACAGACCACTTAACTGTAAATAGGTAATTCGGCGCGCGCTAAAAATCGCATTTAAGAAGAAACAAATTCTACCTAACTCGATAAAAACTTCAATGTTCCCGCCTAAACGTAGTGTGGCTTGGCCACAAAGGTATCAAACGAAAGCTGACTAGTTGATAACTCTTTGGAACATATCGATCGGATTTGTTTTATTGTTTCAACGAAATACGGAATCGCTAAGTCGAAGTGTCCGGAAATAGGGGTGTCCGGAAAATAGGGCAACATACTGTACCTTGAACTTCAGTCTTTGAAAAGAGGTATTTGAGTTTGAGCCTGTCTAGAGTCCTTCTTTGTGTTGTTATCTTTTCCACACTCATAGTGTCTCTCTCTGCCTGTTTACAATCAATGAATGGCTACATGAATGAATTTTTTGGTGTAATTATACAATCATGTAGTCACCTGATTCTGTGCCATTTCCTTGCGTCTTCTTTCCCGAGCATCCGGTTCTTTTTTCTTCTCGCCAGGTTTCTCTTGCGCAGCACTGCTGGGCCTGGAAGGTTTTTTCCCAGCTTCTCCAGAGTTAGGCCTCCTAGAGGCAAAATATTAGCCATCTAAGAACTTCTAATTACATGTACATGCACTTACTGTTTATTAGGAAAGAGTAAAACATTTTAGCACTTCAAAACTTTGATAGGTCTTTGAACAGCCAAGGAATCCAATAACAGCTGCACAACGGCAAACACCAAGGTTTTTTCTGACAGTCAAATGCTGATTCCTAGTAGATAGTTGAAGTTCTCCTTACATGTACATGTCTAATATGGGCACTTTTCTATTACACGCAGCATCCTATCGCAACAAAATTTGAACAGAGCCTCTGTAATATGGATTTGAACAGAGCCTCTATAATATGGATCTTCTCTAATAATTATTATGGACAACGCACACTAAATCTCAGCCTCAGAGAGAATATACATATAAAAATTAATTTCTTTCAGGGCATGACAAAAAGGCTGACCAAAAGCCTAGTGAAATGATCAATCAGGCTAGCAGGGCTGCAAATAACAGGTGAACATAAAACATTAGCAGTTTTATTAAATTTGAGTGTTATTAATATGTACAAAGCAGGGCTCGACACTAACAGTAGCCAACTAGCCACAGACTAGTAGAAATTTAGTTTTGGTTAGTAGGTTTTCGATTTCCACTAGCCACTTTGGCTAGCTAGTAAACAAAATGAAATTGGTCAAAGCAGTTTCTGTCTTCCTCAAGCAAGACAAACACAAACACTTTGCTCGGAAACTGAAGATCAGAATTTCATCATGGACATTTCATGCTTCCAGACTTTGTTCCACAAAAATTGTTTTATTATTGGAACTGATTTCAGAACAATGCAATTGCTAACATTATGTACTTCAAGAAAGTCGTTTGCTTTGTGCTTCCAAGTCTTGCTAGGGATCAACAGTTATTGGACCTAGCCAACACCAACGCTGGGCTAGTAATTTTTTTTTGACTAGTAACATCTAAGTTGTAACTAGCCACAAGGCTAGTAAGCTGAAAAGTTAGTGTGGAGCACTGACAAAGACGTAGTACACTTTTGAAAACCTTATTTAAGAGACCTTTCTATAATGGCAGGGACAAGCGTTCTTCAATCCACCGTAAGGAAAAAGATGGCGATTGGTACATTTAGCTATAATGCTTTGTGCACGAAAACCCTAAAAGAGCGTATAAAAACACAAAGAAAAGTTGCAAGTCATTCAAACTCGGAAAGGGCGATGTTGATAGTACAAGGGGCAACTTCCGTTATACCATACACATGTATATGCCCAGTTGTCTTTGTTTGGTTTGCAAGGTATTGTGGTAAAATGTACAGCCGCCATCCTTTTTCTTACAGTGGATTGCATAAAGACCCACCCTATTTGACTTTTCCTTTCTCTAATCATGCTCCAATGTCACAATTATCTGAATAAGGCTCAGATTCTCTTCATGTGGTAGGATTCACTTTTAAACCCAATTTAATTTAGGCATTTGAACCCAGAAGTTCAGTTGGATTGGATTGGATTCTTACTTTACAGGTGGCTTTGCAGGTGGCTTCTTTTTTGCAACAGATACTCCATACTTGGCTTTTGGCTCACTGTACTTGTGTGGCACTGAGAAAATTAATGTAAAGTTAACATGACTAATTACATTAGCTTTCAATAAGCCAGCTGGGCCCTGCTTAAAGGGACACTAGCTGTCACGCCTAATATATCATTATTTTAATAAGTATGGCCTGCAGCATGCTGCAATCGTGCTTTATTGCCTTGCAATGGAAAAAGAAAAAATGCTAAAAGTGGTGAAATCAGAGAAGTATCAACTAAGAAGAAAAAATAACAGAATTTAATTCAGCTTTGATTTCTGGACATCCTGTCCAGAAATCAATTTTGATGAATTGCAATCCACTTCAATCCTTGTAATCCTGTACTGCTTCCCCAAAATACCTGTTCTCTCTTGTTCTATGGAATCATATTATCAAATTTATTCATGTATTTGGTGGCATTTGGCACGATAATGTGGAAATTAGAACATGAAAATTTCTATAATCAGGCATGACAGTGTCCCTTTAAAGTCTTGGGGTATTACATCACAAATCGCCAGTAAATGTTCATTCAGCTCATTATAATAGGGAGACGTTTTCAGCTATTCGTGTTGCTTTCTAATGAGTGCGGCTCTAGCTAGGACAGCCGCTGGCAAAACTTATTGAACGTCCTGGATTTATACACATATGCGTGTCCAGTAGTACCAGGAAAAACTAATTATTTTTTTTTTAAACTATAAATAAAATGACGAGCAGCACAATTAATTCAAACTACAACATCACAATAACTGACCCGGAGCCGGTTTAACAGGTTGCTTGGGAGGCAATCTTTGCTGACCAAACACACCCAGGGGCTTTCGATGAATTACTGTGTGACTGAACTCTTCTGCCATAACCTACAGGAAGGTTAATTAAAAGTTTATCTATTTACAATCATCATAACTTATTACCGGTATTGACAGCTCTTCATTTCAGCAAATTTCAAGACATTTTCGGCCTTAAGTCTATTTTTAATGTTGTTTATATATCGGGCAAATGAATAGCATGATTTGAGTGTATTAATGTAAGAAGGATGTTTCTTCAACAACTACCTCTTGAGACAAAAATTTCTCAATTCTTTTCTGAATGAATGGCTTCTTTAGGATGGAGTTAACTGAAGGACGATCACTGCAAAAGATCACAAAAATCTTAAATCATGATAATAAACTCTTGCATGTGAATAACTAGAATTTTTACAAGTATGTAACAACCTAAGAGGAGACCAGGCCACCAGAAGATCATGCGGTAATAAAGAAGTACACTGTAAATTAAAATTATGATGAATTACATGTAGATGTCAAAGACCAAGAGCAACATTTGGGTCAAGACAAGGGTCCAGCAGATGCGGAGGAATATCTTTTTTTTGTTTGTCTTGCCGCCTGGCATAAAGGGCATGATGGAGTGAGTATGTGCAGCACATCTAACATCTTTTTCTGGCATTATGGAGTACTTACTGAGCGTTACGCTTCAGCAGCTGTGCAACCAAGCCTCTAATATCGGCACTATACTTGTACGGGACAGGTGGGTATGAACCCCTGATAAAAAAGGAAAACCAATTTAAACTTAATCATGTTTCTCACTGTACTGCATTTATTAACCAAAATAATATAATATATTATAAATGATTAGTTTTGTTTAAATTGTGCCTAGAGTTTTGTTTAAATTGTGCCTGAGAAAGTGGTCTGAACAGCATAATGTAACAGCATAGTGTAGCTGCTAATCTACTTCACAGTCAGAGCGGAAAATTTCACCTGTTGCACATGCACCAGTACACATCTTGCTTATTGATGAAACCAGGACATTTAGTTTGGAAACTCACTGCATGCTGAAGCAATGAATGCTACTAACTAAAACCCTACTGGCATTCCATATTGGTTCCAGACCAAAAACACAGGTACAGTATACCTTCAGAGTTTTTAAACAGTCAACATTTTTGAAACTTTAAAATTGCGGTCTATTTTTTGGTTGAAAAAGTATACAATGTAGCTTCGGTTAAAGCCTTGTGGCAAAGTGACACATGATCAACAAACAAATAATACAAGTCATGCATTTAATTCAATGACATGGGTCTAGTAATGTTATTTCCCATTGTTGCAATATATTGAAGCGTGACATCCGATAACAATAATTATATCTAGGAAGCTTGCCGATTCTCCTCACAAGGTTCAGGGACATTTGTGAATCATAAAGTAAGGTGTTTTGTTTATCTTGTGCAGGCATGGAAGGTATTTCTGGCTGTCTTGTTACTATTGGAAATATTTATCAATTGACTTTTAATTAGTGGCTGATTGCCTTTTAATTAGTGGATATAATGATACCAAATTGTGCAGGGGTGCAAGGTATTTCTGGCTGTCTTGTTATTATTGGAAATATTAATCAATTGAGTTTTAATTAGTGGCTGATTGCCTTTTAATTAGCGGCCATACAATACCCTGGTCACCGACAAAACAAAACAAAAACTAAACCCCTCGCAGAGCAATCTTGACTCGCAAGCGCTATGCGCCTGTGATTAATAAATCGTTCTTTGAATGAGAACTCTCCGCAGACAATTTCAAATTACACCTTCAACAAAACTAGTTTTTGGGTACTGATGTAACCAGACCTCATAAGCAGGTATTTTGTTCAGACATCTTTTTGGGGAGTGCATGACCAATGGAAGATCTCTGAATTTCAGGATAAGCTCTAGAGGCACCCTTACCTTATTATTTTCAAAACCAAATTCTTCATATTCCCTGCTTCAAACTGCAGTGATATTGAACGGAAAGAAAATTAATAACAATAATACAATTTTTTAAGATATTTTAATATATATAGCAATTACTGTTAGTGAGAATATTATCTCAATGCTTGCAAGAAAAGTACAACGTTAGAACAAGTCAGACATTTTCTTGTAGATCTACATTGTATTTTATAACATAGCTAGCAGAGCCGCGCCATCAAATTCAGTATACGTAAGCGTGCTCAAAATCCCGATAGTGCACGCTGATGGCATGAGCAAATCGACATCACAGCTCCGCATCTGCAGCAAAGTCCTTTCGAGAAGCTTGACATCTGACAGATCTGAATCTCTTGCTGTCACCGCCATAAATATCCAGAAAGAAGTGCAGGAAAACAGCATCGTTGTGTCCACTGCAACTGAGAAAACCATAAGCGGCTTCGGATCTTTCTTTCCGTTCAAAATGTCCGTGTCAATCTTGGATCAAATTTTAGCCACACTTGTTGACATTAATTTTTACTGTCATACTGTTTTCAGTGTTTACTCAAACCGTTTTGCAACGGTCTGTTTTCGGTAATCAATGTACTTTTTGAAGCATTTTGACTTAGTTTGACCCTCTGTTCGAATTTTGTGCGAACTGTACGTTTTCTCACAGAAACTGAAAATGTGGCGTGTTGTAAATTAACCAATAAAAACGCACGTTTTCTTCTCTGTAGTTAAGAGAATTTTGTATTTAATTTTGAGCGTGATTTCTTTTTTAAAAATAAAGAATTTTGTATTTAAACTGCAGTAAAATAAAACTCGAGCTTTCAACAGAAAATTTGAAATAAAACCAATTCCTATGTTGCTTAATATTTCGCTTACCGCAAACAATCACTTCTGATGTTGTTGTCCGTTTTCCGCGTCAGATTTAATGCACAATTCCACCGGCTATGTTATAAAACAATTGGTTCATGCTTTTACCTGTGCACTATCGAGTTATGGAGCACTTGGGAAGTTTGGAGAGCACTCAAGAAGCTAGAGTTGCCCTCGGCTATCGCCTCAGGCAACTCTTACGCTTCTTTCGTGCTCTCCAAACTTCCCGCATGCTCCATAACTCGATAGTGCACGCTAAAGCATGAACCAATTGTAAATGAGGAAGAAAAGTGAAGGTATTGAGGTCCACCTGTAAAAAAGTACTTACAGCATGTTTGAGGGTCAAAAGCTCATAGAGAACACATCCAAGAGACCAGATGTCACTAAATGAAATAATAAGTAAAACAGTCGTGTGATTATAGAATGAAACAGGGTATTTACTACAACTACAGTTGGGAGCTAAATATCGAGCCTGTAATAATTTCAGACATAGAAAATTCAGTATTGTCCAAATTACCCACAATTATGATTTTAATGTGGCTTAATGTAATTTAGGCGAGGTTAAACTTCGGCCAATGCTGGTCAGTGGTGTCATACGTGAAACTGGGACATCCAAGGGCTTTGCAGGGGCGTATAGCGGTCAGTGGTCTACATCATGGGCACACAGGCTCACATGGTTCATTAAGTCATATGGCAGTGTTCATTGTGCAGTTTTGTCGGCTATCTTGAGCTGAGCATTTCAGCTGTCTTTTTCCCTCCCTACCCTCCCTATTTCCACTGCTTGGCAGTGTGACAGGGGTGCCTGGATGCCTGGTGTGGGGGCTCATGGGTGGGTTGCTGGGATTTGTCAGCCATGGGAGGGATATTTGGTCTAGGGACTGGCTGTCAAAAGTGGGAGTCCCTGGATACCCTACGCACCCAACCGCCATTTAGCGATGCAGTTGTTAATCAACAAAAAAGTTGCAAATTATTTTCAAAAAGTTCCAAGTGGAGGATATGTGATCAGCAGTAAAATGTTGTTATCATAGATTCAAACTTTACTCATCCACCGGACGACTTTTGGCTTGTTTTGGTTGTATGTATAAGGTTTTAGTCGCCTCGGACAACGCAATGAATATGAATATGGATCCCTGAGTGTGTACTTGACAAAATAAGTAAACAAACCTTTTGTTATTGTAAGGTCTATTTTCACATATTTCTGGAGACAAATAATAAGGAGTACCAATACATGTGCGAGCTAGTTCCACAGTGCTGAAACAAAGGAAAAACAAAGTTGTCAGACGAGTATACAGTTATACTAATAATAATTATAATAATAATTATAAAGTACAAATTAACAGGTAAATATGATCAAATGCACCTTACAATAAAAATTAATATTAATTAATGCTAGAAAAGACTAAAATTTGAAAGTCTTCAAGATAAAAAGCTCAAATCTAACTACTAGATGGCCTAAAAATTATGTTGTAATTGTATGCTATTCTGACTAAATAAGCTTTGACTTACAAGAAAAACGCTCAAAGTTTTCCTCTCCTCTTATTTCACTTGGAAATTTGTCCCAGAGGTAGGGTATAGCAGCTTAGCCATTGTGTAATAGTGTATAATTGGAGCGGTTTTCAATTGAATTGGCACTACTACATGTACATGTATGCACACTCAGTGATTGGTTTAAAAATCTTGCACCACCTTTTCAACCAAAACCAAAACCAATCATGACTCATGCACTTTTCCTGCGCTTTGTGCCACCTACAATGTACATGTAATTATTTAGAGTTTTGACTGGTTCTTTCACCGGATTGCCTGTGAGTTCTTTCTGATTGGTCAAAGTAATTACCGGTAGTTTGGTTTGTTTTTACAACACCCAGTTGAAAAAGCTTGCTCTTTGCTCTTCTCACAAGCACCTCAGGGGATTTGGGTAAGAAGACATCTGACACTTCAGACTATCCAATTCAGAGTCCAGCACGCTAAACATTAGGCCACAGCGCCTTCCACTGGGAGTAATAATTAATATTTTATTTTAAATGAAATTTTTGATTACCTGTGTAAAACTCGTGCAATTCCAAAATCTCCTAATTTGACTATTCCATTCTTTGTTAAAAATATATTCTACAAAGCAAAGAAGAAAAGATTGCATGACTGAGTGTATATTATTACCGACAACAAATTATTAAATTAACAAATGGTTCTTTCACTCCAAGGCACAGTAAGAAGAGAAAAACCCATGTACAGGAAATTGTTTAACAATTTATGCAGTGAATAATATTAACTTCTTACTAACCAGACACAAGGGCTGTACTGGGAAATATCAGCCCAAGGTCATGTCAATATGGATCAAGCGTAGAGAGGTCCATACAAAAACAACCGAAGGCCAAATAAATCTTCTGCATTATGGCTCGAGCAATCTAGGCTAGTAAGTAGTTTATTGTATGGCACACAGGACGTGCAGTTTCTTTATTTTTCTGTTAATTACAAGAACACTTTCAAAGGCCTTCTGTTCTAACATGTCTTGATGTCGTAAGAAACTCAAGCTACCACAATTTTGATTCAACAATTTGTTAATTACTGAATGAGAGTGTTTACACGTTTTCTTTCTGCAGCTCTAGTTGTAAAATGTTGAATTTACCAACTTTCAAAAACAAAGCATATACAGCTTACAATTATATCTAAGGAAATGGTCCACATGGCAAAATCCCAACCAAGAAGGAACCAATCAGAACATTCAGATTTTCCTCAAGCCTACTTTGTCACATAAAAAATTAGAATGAATGTTTCAAAACAAACCTGTGATTTTAAATCTCTGTGAAGAATTTTCCTGTCATGAACATGTTTTAGTGCTAGGCATATCTGTACAAAGTAGTCTAAAACCTAGAACAAATCAAGTAAAAACATCATGATTACACTGTACATGTATGTACATTACTGTACATACATATATACATACAAACTTTATTCTTGTCCCAAAAATACATAAAGTAAAATAGAAAGAAAAAGACAAAGAATGTGAGCTATATACTATCTACAAAAGCCATATAATCAAGTCTATATAATAAATTACATGATTAGGTTACATTGTACTGTCCATGAAGTCTTTTAGTAAAATGTTCTTTAATTTTCTTTTGAATTCTTGTAGTGTTCTGCTTAATTCGAGTAAAGGATCCAGCGCATTCCAAATCTTTACAGTCCTGTAGTAGTCCTGCAGACTTTAGGAAGGGAATCTGAAGTTTCTGTGAATTTCTTGTGGTGCACGTCGAAACGACTGAGCGTTTAATGAACTGATGCGTTAGACTATCTGGTGCGCAACCAGTCACGCAATTAAATGCCATTACAGCGTTTCTGTAATAGAGTTGTTGCCTGATAGGTAACCACTGCATTGCCCTAAGGACATATGATTCTTCAGTAAGCTGTAGTGTAATACACTGACCTGTTCTTCTGGCAGCTGTATTCCACGTTGGCTGTTTATCCTCTTATACAAGTCACCTGAAGATCAGTCTACAGTCGATTAATAGGTAGGAGTAAAGACCAAATAATGGATTCCTGCCACTTTTGAAGTGGGTGCAAATAAGGCACAAGTGACAGTATCATACATGAGAATCAGATGTCAAATAATCTCAGTCTGTACATTTTGATTTTTGAAATATTCATTCTGCAACATCAAAACAGGGTTCTTAGTTGAATTCATTTATAACTCATGTACATGTGCAGTACCTGAGGTCTGGTATCACAATAGCAAGTTACATTATGACTGTGTGATATTATGTGCTGCAATTACAGTCAAATTAAAAAAAATGGGATTTCTATAACACATTTGACTTCAAGGTCAAGTCATTGGTTACATCCACACACACAAGCGTATAGGAAATAATAATAAAATATTTTATTGAGCTCATATAGAAGTAGACATCAATTTAAACACTCTTGTTAAGGCGTAAATATATTATAATTAGAGTTTAATAACTATACAAGATGGGAAGCTAAATGAACCGGTAGGTTTTCTAGTTAGCTCCCCGTACGATTTAAGTTAGACACATGAATGGTAAATGAGAATAAATTTAACAGTCATATGTATATACCTGCTTCACAATAATCCATAACAATGTATAGGTTTCCATTTTCTATACGAAAAGAAATAAATTTAACAGTCATTTCAACAAGCACCAATGGCTGACGAAATTCGTCCACCACTTCACTTAAAAACGCAAGCTACCTTTCCTCAAAAATACAAGTGATCAAAGGATAGTCAAAAACATCGAAAAACGGTCGGCTACTCGACTCAAACCAGCTGCCTACTTTAAATTTTATTGAAACTCCTGAACGTTATAGAGATTACTTCCTATCAGAATATAGCCCTGTATGCTCGCCATGGAATCTTAGCTGGCTTTATTTTTAATAGAACATGGGCAAAAACTATAGAAGCCCAGTATGGGTCCCGGATGTTGTTTATGTTGCATTGCGAATTGCTATATTCTAAACCAACTAGAAGATGGGTTTCCCAATGTCCTATAAGAAAATAATGCCCTTTTGAGGTCCAGAAAAGGAGCTGAATGCCCTCGCCTAATGGCTCGGCATCCACTAGCAGCTTTTCTAGACCTCAAGCGGGCATTATTTTCTTGCAGAACATGGATACCCATCTTCTAGTAGGTAAATAAAGATAAATCCTCTCCCACACCCTACCAAGAGAACATATTTTTTTTCTGTCATTATAATTATTTGTTTTTACACACTCAGATAAGATAACCCATGCAAAAAAATTGCAAGATCCAAGATCTCTGTAATCTCAGTAAGATTGGTGAAATCTCTGTGAGATACCGGCAATCTTGCCAAGAACACTGCAGAGGTTTTACCAAGATCTAGCCAACAATGCCAAAATCTCAGCAAGATCTTGCCAAGATTGTGGCAATGAAACAGACACTACACAGATCTCTGCAGAGTTACAGGGGCAGGTATAGAACTTTTCCCATCAAATCTGACCCTTTGAGCAGGAGAACGAAACAGGGTGGTGTAAATCTGTAACCTTCACCTCTTATTACGTTTTATATCTGCGTTGGTGCATTTTTGTATATGGCAAGTCTTACCTTCAAATGATTCTTGATATGATACAATGTTTGGGTGTTTTAACTGGGCCAAAACCTTTACCTATGAAGAGCAAATGGGCCATATTACATTTATATTTCAATTTTATATATGCAGCACATTTTATTCATGTCATTGGCTATAAGAACAGCCCGAGTCTCTACCCTAGGACGTATTTTCCATTGGCTCAGCACCAAGAAAGCTCGCTCTGGCCAAGTTTGATTTTTTCAACCATGTGCAGAGTGCTCATTTTAAATTGACAACCAATCAGATTAATAACCCTTTCAGGTGGGGGTTATACACGAATATGTTACAGGTCAAATTTAAATTCAGGTTATTTTTTTTA
>OX393568.1:7419297-7464297 GCA_947652115.1 Blastomussa wellsi | reverse complement strand
TTGTGGAGAAGGGAAAACAAGAAATTATATCAGATGACAAGGCATCTTTTCAAACTTCAAATATCATTTTATTCTTGTCTTCCAGCCATATCTGAATAACAAGTTGGAATTATAGTCTATTTAAAGCTTCCCTCCAAATAGAATACTGTCGCACGAGCCATTTAACCTCGGCATGAAAGCAAACAGAAAACTTAGATGCTCTTACTCAGAGTCCCAGTCTCTAGAATCTGAATTAGGAGCATTGTTATAAATTGGCAAGCCCCCGTGTCTGTTTTGGTGATCTTCTAGCAAATAATATACTATTTCAGGCGGATTCAAGCATGTCATCCATCGCACAGCAATATTTTTCCATCGCCGTTTCCCAGGCCCGCTCAGATATCGACCAATCGGAAGACCATCATTCCCGCTAAAATGAGCGTTCAAACAGTCCCGGATGTTGCTGAAATACGGGTTGCCTCCAATGTAAATAACCTGTAGAAACGTACAAGTAAATACATCTCAGGAGGCTAAAAGTAGATCATGATTTTTTTGTAATCCTTCAGCTTATCACAAAGTGCTTGGGGTTTCTCACCGATATAACGTAAGATATTCTTCGACCAGTAAAAAGTTACTAACAGTAAAGTGTATGGAAACAGAACTCGGTATAACAAAAACACATTTTCTCTTCTAATGAAGTTAGGCAATTCTCTCGGCACTTCGTTATATTATGAAACGTACAAAAGCTGTGGAGATATTTGTAGATGACGCAGTTTGGAAGCCTAAAATTCATTTCAAGGGCGTTTCTTCCCTCGTCCTTACTCCGGTTAAGTAAAATAGTTAAGGCTATTGTGGCTAATTTACTTCGTTTTCGGTTAAACTGTTTCTAAAGCGACATTTTGATGAGAACAACTGAATACTGAAGAAAAGGGACGGCTGAAGCAAATTTTGAGATTTCACATCGTTTTAAGACAATCTTTCTATTTAGTTACATTTTTATTATTTGTCATTTCTGTAACCAGTGGGGACTTGGAAAAATAAAGAAATTAAGAAGTAACCAAAACCTACTCTTCCTCAAGCTGGGAATAGAGCGCATTTAATTGACTTTAGATTAGATTGGAATTGGATTTTATTGGTGACCATTAAAAGAGAACTTGGCAATTATTGTTTCTAACCTCGTTATTTCTGTAAATCTCGTAAACTCCAGACATCCTTGCACCGTCCTGCACATTGAAACTCCTGAGCGCGCTGTGCATGGGTTGCAAATCCATTTTCTCTCGGTAAAAGCGAACAATTTTAAGATGATCTTGATCAATTTCCGTCTCCTTGCCAACGGAATCTGCCTTGGATTTCTTCATCTCGGTCAATCACTTCAGTAAAAATAAAAAATGGGAAAAGCTGATAAGCAGTCGGATGCATTAAGAACACGCAAATGTTATGGCTACCGCAATTCAATTACAATTTCTTTAAAATACCTCGAGTATCCTGTCTAACCATCGTAGGAGCTTCAGTATTTTTACTGCACTATGTTCAAAAATACTTTAGAACGAGTGGAAAGCAAAAAAAATCCTGAGCATGTTGCCTTCTAAGTGATCAAATATAGAACTTTGTAAATTACTAAAGCCTTGTTATGAAAATTAATTGCAAATTTATTTGAAATACTTTCCTAATTCAACTGATATGGTCTTTTTGAACGTGTATGCTTTTACTATCAGACCGATAAAGAAATCTAAATATTGCGCATGCGATAGATTCCACAAAACTATCTCTTTTATCAAATGAATAGCTTGCAACTTAACACGACTTGCAGGCCTATAATTCAGGGATATACCTTTGAGAAGCTCCTGTTTTTAGTGTCGTTCAAAGATGATAAGTACGATTCAGTACTGGTTAGCAACAACACTTACTGAGCTCAGTAATCTTAGCAACCGAAGGAATTCTCGAGTGGATTACGCAAGCGCGCGCGTTTCTAATTGGAGAGCCAAGATTTGTAATTGTTTAAATAAGAACCTGAGGAAATTTAAACACCGAAAATCTATTCCCACGTTTTCAAAAAAATCAAACATTCCTTCATTGCAGTTTTATGTAAATCATGTACTGTTAAACCAACGCAAAAATTGATCGAGTATCCCGCCCAGTTTTAACGCTTTTACTTCAATCTTCAGTCAGCATGCACTGAAACAACTTTTCTACCATTTCCAAGCAACTCCTCAAATCATAGAATAGATTTGGTGGTGATTAATCACTCATACATCTTTGAATCAAAAGGAATTATATTATTTGTTCTTTACTCTCAGCCATAATTGGAAAACACATTAACTTGTGACTATTTACCAGAAGCTAAGTATGTAATTCAATTACGACATTACAAAGTTTCGTCACAGAGGTAATCAAGTAATTTCATTTTAAATCAAGCAGAAGCTTGTTCTTTCTGGCGAAAAGAGGCAACAAGAATGGCTAACAGAACAAAAACTCCTTCATCTTCACAAGACAGCGATTTGCTGCATAACAAGAAGTCAGATTTCTTTACAGACTTTCAGTCAACGAAGCGAAATCATATAGACGAAGAAAAGGTTATTCATTTCGAGAGTACTGCTCTTTCTCGGCAATCAATATCAAGGCCAGCGTCGGAACAAACTACAGCAAACGAGCCACCTTCGAGCGAAGTAGTAGAGGAAGACTTTCTCCATAAATCAAAGATTTTGGATGAAGGGAATAAAGAATTAGACCGATTTTCCACCGATAAAATAAGCGGCAAGAGTATAGCAAGAAGGATTTTGGAAACAGAGTTTCTAGAAAGCTACGCCGACCAAGACCTGCCTTCAACTCGATTTCGCACGTTAAAATTCCAGGGCAGAATTAAACATTCCGCTGGATCAATACCATTGGAGAGAAACGAAGAAATGTTGTTAAGAACTGACGAAGCTAACATTTCACCATGCTTAACTAATCGGAAATTTGAGTCATCTGAAGACAAATGCTCCGCGGAGGCAGAGAGAATGAAAAAATTGTTCTTTGGAAGCGAACGCGGTACTGACAGAAAGAAGAAATTGCACGATATCTCCAGGAATTTATGCTTGCCTTCATCGTCGCCGTTTAGAAGCAGAAGGAAAGGCAGCGATATACAAGAAAAGAAGGAGAAGAATAGCGAATTGGTGAAAATAGTCGTGAATAACTTAGTCAACGCGGTTTCGTATTCTTTTCAGAATGCACTGGTACTTCAAAAACAACGTGGGAAGAAAATAAATAAGTCATTTTTAGCGTTTTTTCTTAGACGGGAAGTAAGAAAGATGTTCCTCATCAAAGAGCTTATCAAAGAGTTGGATGCAATTACACCCAGTTTCAAATTCTTGAAAGATATCCGTGAAACTACTGAGAGTTTGCATTCTTTAATGAGGCAAGATCTGCATAATTCCGAGGGCGAGGAAATCACTGACGAAAACCGCACTGAACATTTGCTACGTTTCATCATAGAATTTGCCATCACTGGCTGCATTCTGGCTATAATTGGTTTAGCTGTGGCATCTACTGGAAGTTGGTTTGACATTGTGGCGTTTGTTTTCCTGGCATTTTGGTTATTTCTCATGATCAGGCAGCTTTTTGATGTAAAATCTTTGATTGATAACCGCGAAACGAAGTGAGAAGAACCTTTGCAAGGTATTAAAAGGTCGAGACTCTTTTCAAGAGTGTCAGAGGGTGGGATCCACAAACGTTTTCTCTTATCAATTTCAAACCATCAATGATAACCCAGTAGTTGCAATAAATTTTATTTATATCTCTGTCCGCCAGAAATCTGCCTGGCTCAGAATCGCTGGTAAATTGAAAAAAAAAAAAAATTGACTACTATCTGAACCTAAAGATGTAATTACTATACGTCAAAAAGAGGCTAAAAGATATAAATAAAATGATATTTTAATTTGAAGAGCCAGTTTAATCATTTTTTTTTTATTATTTTTCATTCCTTTCAGGGCCCTTAACCCTGCATAGATCTTTGTGCGTGTGAAATGAAAACACGTAACACGAAACACTGAACTTGAGTGGACGCGTGCATCGCATGCATGTTGAAAAATATCCCGGCTTTACTTCTCTTGATACCGTTTACGCTGATTACCAAAGGCCAAAAAACTTCAATTTTAAAAATAGTTTCGTTGTGAATTTAGTGCTATCCCCCATTTTTGCAACGTTACTAGATTCTAAGAGGCGCACAAGAAAAATGCGTCGTTTGAGCGAGCATCCGTTAAATCTAGCGCGCGCACCTTCCTTGCTGAAGTGTGGACCCGCTGCACGCGCTGTTTTTTCTGTTCTTGTTGTTGAAAGATCCTGGTTTCGTTTAAAATTAAGCAATGAACGTATTTTACGGAAACCATCTTCGTGTGTGTTATCACATTACGAGAAAAACAAAGGCTTTAAGGTTTACAGTACAGTTTAGGTTGAGCGGCAGAGCAAATACTAGCTGCAGGTAAATGACAGCGAGCCATCTACGTCACCGTTTTATAACGGTCACAATCGCAATGGAACCACGAAATATTTGTTCTGTTGCCAACTTGCGCAGATTGGTGTAACGATTTTGAACGCAGTTCTTGTGTTTAATTTTCTAAGCTAAAGTAGTGAGAACTCCGTGAGAAATTCACAACTGCAAAGTGCAAACTGTCTGTAGAAGCGCCACCAAGTAACATGGATGGGTTTTCTAAAGGTGAAAGTTGTGAATTTGATGGAATGCCACTTCAAACGAAGAAGAAGAAAATGAACGGGAAAAGCGTATTCAAGCAACAACCGATATTGCTGGCTTCAGCAGAAGCTTTGAATTTCACTCAATCAGTACCCATGGAGATACGCTGGAAAGAAAACTGTAAATCCAAATCAGAGAAGAAGGCAAAGAAACTTTTCCGAACAATGGGAATGATAAAAGGTTACAAAATTGAGGAGGGTGCAAAGAAAGCTGTCGAGAGTGGAAACGTTGAAGAATACTGCAAAGATCTCGTCTCGAAGCTCACGACTAAAGCGCAGTCTAAAGGAGTAAAAATTGCTGAAAAAGTTGCTCAAACAAACGATCAAGCATTTGCGTTTGTTAGAGAAGAGTGTGAAAGAAAGAAACAAGGGAAAAACAGCGATGGGAACTCCGAACGGAAAAGGTTTGAAGAGAAACTCGAGTCATTACCAAAGCCTTTACAGAAGATGGCCCTTGAAGCTCTCGATAGTTCCGATCCGATGCTTTACTGCAAATGCATTGCCAATGAAATACAAAAATCTGTGCAAGATATCCAGGCTCAGGCTGTGAATAATGCTGAAAAGATTGCAAAACAAGTGTTCGAAGCCGCAAAAGCCTTACAAGAAAGAAAATCAGACAGTTCTAAGATAGACAAGGATCAGACAGACTTTGGGGAGGAAGCTGTGCCGAGTGATTTCAACGAAAGCAGCCCTCAGATGGATAAAGGTGAAACGACCTTCGACTCAAAAAACGTCGAGAAAGAACTGCTGAACAGCGGATCTAGCACAGACAGTTCACAAACCGATGTAGACGAAACTTACTTGGAGGCAGAAAATGTCGAGCTTGTTAAGAACGACTCTAACGCGACCATCTCACAGACAAACGAAGATGCCGTAACGACCATCGACTCGGAAGATGACGAGAAAGATCTGGTGAACAGTGAGTCAGATGACGACAGCGAGAAGCCACCAATCAGAGAGCAAGATGACGAACACGGGATCCCAACGCCTCCTCCACCTCCCCCAGTAAAACCAATGCACGATGACAAAGTGGATGAGCAAGAAAACACTATGGAATACAAAATATATCACGTGAATCAGCTCCGAAAAGAACTCAATTTTGCAATCGCCAGGCTGACTTCTGAAGTTATCAAGTCGTATGAGCAAGCTTGTATTCTGCAACATGGTTTGCCGTCACTGGAGAAATCTATTTTGGATTTTATAGAAAGACAAGAAACTAGGAAGACATTCTACATCAAAGAGATTTCGACGCGGGTGCACCAACTTTTAATGATGCTCGAACCGGAGCCGAAAGTGAATGAAGAACTTCAAGACCTTGACGAAACTGTTAAGCTGCTGTATTTCTTACAAACATCAAGGAACTATCATGTCGACAAAATTGCAGTCACAGCAATTACCAATTCAAGAGTTGGGTTCATGCTCAATTTTCTGTTGCCTGTCGCATTTCTTGCAATTGTTCTCACACTGTGCTTAAATGGAGAATGGCTCGGTTTGATAATATTCGTAGCTGTCGTTTTGATCTGCATGATAAAGGCCTGGCAAGGAATGTTCACTGGGAACCGGAAGAGGGTTGAAGTGTTTGGAAGAAAGAAAAAGGCAGAAAAGATTGATTGAAGCGGACTTGCAAAAGATTTTTAATTTTTACTTCCCCAGTGCTAGGTTACTTTAAAAGGACTTTATGATACAGGTGTATTTTAAATAAGTTTTTTCACCAAATACTTGCTGATGAAACCACTTTATTATATTCATATTGTTGAGTAATTTACAATGCAAAGAACCATTATTTATCGTTTTGAGTTTTTATTCTTATCGCAGACTGTATTAACAAATCACTTATGTTTTTAATTGTGCATTACCTATTAAGATCTTGTTCTATGAGTTTTGGCTGGTTTCTGGAAATAAATATTGCCAACTGAACTAGCCAGCCTACATTTTTCGACTCAAATGCAAACTTCAACTGAGGCGGGAAATCGGTATAGTAGTTGCTATTGACTTAGTTCTATTGGGACCGAAAAACTGAAGGTTTATGCTATTATGTATGAAGTCGGGTAACCCCTTACTATATCATGACTAATTCGCAGCCTTCTAGAAAGTAAAAGATTCAGCACACAACAAGTTTGGAAGGGGGATCCATTGTTACGATAAAGTTCCTTTCTCCGTTTGCCCGAGCAAACAAAGTTTGTTTCCGGGAGCAAAAGATATTGCGCTTCCGCAGCAATTATTGGGCTTTTGTGCGTACACAAGCAATAAGTTAGTAGTTGCTCTAATTCAGTAATTTGCAAGTCGGGATGAGCTAGGGCGCGCGGGGTTCACGTGTTACACGAGGCAATTTTCCTTGCCACCTGCAACGAAACGACGATGACCGAAAATACTGTAACTAACAGAGCGGTGTCACACGTCGGCAACATTTTATCACAAGTTGTAACTCGCCTTCTAAACTACTATTATATCTGGAAAACTTCAGCGAGCAAAGGACACGCTTTGATTGGTTCATTTTGAGAAAATGGTTTGCAAGTTGCGAAATATCATAAGCTTCCTGCCACACTGCGAAATGTATGCAGCTTCTTTGCAACTCGCCAACGAAAATCGCGTTAGGTTGCAGAAATCGGATGAAACCCATGCGATTTTCTTGGCGACTGGCAAAGCAGCATATCTGTTGCATGGTCGCAATTGCAAGAAAAATAGTCTCCTGCAACATGGATTTTAGTTAAGAGCGCAACTTGCATGTCAACTCGGCAATCGATGAAGGTAAAGTCTAAGCTGTATACGAGCCCAGTTCAGCGATAAAATTAAGGTTGAAATGTTCATTTTTGCGAGAAAGAGCCTGAAATACCATACGTTTCAAAGCTGCTATCTCTTGCATTTTACCTTTCCAATAAGTATTTTCTCGGAAAAACGGACATTTAATTCTACATTTTTTATCTAACAGAATATTCGCTGTACAATTTTCTCCTTATAATTTGGTTTTATCAACTGGGTTGATAATGTCAATTGGCCACCGTAAAGAGATTCAAATGCTGACGTTTCGAGCGTTAGCCCTTCGTCGGAGCGAATCGGTCCGACGAAGGGCTAACGCTCGAAACGTCAGCAATTGAATCTCTTTACGGTGGCCAATTGACATTATCAACCCAGTTGATAAAACCAAATTATATTGTTATACTTCCCACCGACGCAGCACCACAGTTTCTTTAGAAACTTACCCCCTCTATTCAATTTTCTCCTTGTTTAGCTGTCGGCTGCGGAGCCACCGTCGTTCGTTTCTCAGCCATTTTGATAAGTGCTTTACCTATGAAATCTATATAATAACCATACAAATCCTTGACATAAACAAAGCGTTGACATAAGCTCCCTCCGGGCATCAACTTTAAATAAAGCTCTTGAGCTTTGCTTCAATAAACAGGCACGCGTTTTGTTCACTTGGTGATAATGAAAAAAAAAACACTATCATAACTTTCTTATCATAAATTTAAAACTAATGAATTGGGTCACGCATATCAACTCAGGAAATGTTTCTTCGCTTATAGGAACTTAACGCGCGCGCAAACTCGCGCAAACTTTCAGAATTAGGAACTGGAATTTGAATCGCGTACTACAGCTAACTGGCAGAAGTTTCTTGGGAGAAGGAAATCGAGATTGAACTTGATCAGTAAGGAAAAGTACAATTAATAACATTATTAAACGGAGAGTCATTAAACAAGTAGGTAATGCCATTTTTTGTCTAATCAGATTCCTTTTCAAATCAATAGGTTAGTAAAGAGTTATTTTTATTACAATTTAAGAATATTGTTTTCCTCGAAGGCTCAAGTAAATGAATTAATTTTCTTTCTTCTTTTTGTAGCTAAAGGATGGCCTACGTTGATGCATACGACTACGCAGCCACTGAAGAAGACTTGAAAAACATGAAATTTTACCGAGAACGATTAAATGCCCGTCCATTGACATCGGCTCTGCGAAGCTTTGACATCAACGACCGATACGAGTCGACTCGCTTGCCAGGAGTCTATGAAATCACTCAAGACTCGAAAGTCATTTACATTGGCGGTAACCCGTGCCTGGCAAACATCCGGGATTGTCTGAATGCTCATTTTAGCGGGAACGACGGCTTGCCGATTGGTCGGTATTTGAGCGGCCCGGCCAGAACCAAGTGGAAATCGATTTTTGTTCGGTGGTTAACATGCGCGAAGCCAAACGAAGTAGCGTGGTTTTTGTTAAGCGACTACCAAATGCATCATGGGTACTATCCACCATTTAATTACCCTGCGGACCGATCTTGCGAGAATGAATCCACGCAAGACTAACGATTTACATTCCTTCAATTTACAACAAAAAGAACACAAAAATGGCAAAGAAGACAGTTTAATAAAGGTTTATTAAATAAATTTACATCCCCTTGCCTTGTAATATAAAACTTAATTTAAAACAACTTTACACAATAGAGCTTTCTTCTTTAACTTTCCGTTTAAAATTTGTTGTACTTTGTTGAACTACAAAATAAATTAAAGCTGTTTCCAAACGTGGTTATATTAATGGTTTTTCATATAATACTTTATTCAAGCATCACGGAGGTGGTAGCATAACATAACATATCCCTGACGCAAACAAAACGCATAGGATCAATCTGGGGTGGATCTAGGGGGTGGGGGAGGGGGGTTCCGAAATTAAAACCTAACGTCAAAAACTTGTAAAAATATTAAATAAATAAGTCAATCTTGAATGCAAAAGATCATCACTAAGTTGAGCCTCTGTTGCTCAGTAAAGCTAAAGCATTTTCCCCATAAAAAAAAACAATTTTTTGGTTCACTGTGAATGCGGCTCTTTTAGTTGTCTCTTTCTTCATGCTTATAGCCGCACCTTTTAGTTGTTTTCAGTCCAGTCACGAAAATTCAGTCCTTACAACGACGTTGCACACAATAAGTGGCAGCGTCGAATTAGAAAGCATCGATTTATTTTGTGACGAACCCTGGATATACATCTGTTCTTGAATTAAAAAGCGAATTTTCAGTTCCTTTGAGATGTTTAATTTAAAAGAAAATTGTCAAGTTCAGGCTCACAGCAGCAAATGTACCAGTTTTCAGACGGTAAGCTATAATTGTTTTTATTATTATTTTTTGTTACTTTACTAACTTGCACCTCTTCCAAATCAGCTTAGTTTTTTGTCAAACAAAATACCATCAGATTTATGTGTTGGCTCTGATGAACGTTCAAGACGAAAAGCCCGTTGACTACGATGCTGCGGTCCAACTTTTTGCGGAAAGAAATCCTCGAAGAACGCTTCTTATCTATCCCGTCCAAATAAGATAAAGTGTAGTATAGTTTTTTTTAATGAAAATTTGCATGTTTTTACAGCTTTGAATATATTTTTATTAAAAAGAATGGCATTTTAACATTAAAAAAGTCGGAGATGTTAAAACACGCTGACTTTGCCTAAGAATGGCGGAAATCGGGTTCCCGAGGACTTGAAATTTCAAATAACAACCCCAGCTGTTAAAATTTTGTGCTGCTCACTGAGTATACTTCAAACTGAATAAAAAAAGCGATGTTTTTGGAGTGACAAGTGATTTGAGACATATTATTGCATATTACGAGCAACACGCTCAACCATTAATAGGTACTTTGAACGACCCAGTCACGTGGTACAAAATAACACCCTGCTGGTGAGCAAACTACGCTTTGGGACATGAAGTGGCCTTGTGCTAGTCCATGCGGGAAATGTAGCAGCTCTCGCAAGGTTTTAGATCAATGCGGATCGATACAATAGCAGCTGCTACCAGTAGAATTTCAAGCTTACGAGAGCTTCTATACTACCGGTCCATGCAAGTAGAAGTCAACGTTTATCCTGGAAATTCACCCGTACCCGCTACTGCCAGGAATAGATTGTCAAGATTGGCTTTATATAAGGGTGGGTTGAGAGCTTTTGACCAAGAACCCAGCAACTGCCAATATTAATAAGCTTGTTTTAGCACTCGAACCCGGACCGATTGAAGCATGCATCGGTGCGCTCCACTGTAGATTCGACTGGTTCGCTATAATACTGCTCTTAGGGTACGGCAATCGCCATGTTTATACACAGAAATTTGACAGATCAGATAACAATTAACCTACGAAATCGCCTGATACCTAGCCGGCGAGGCCGTGGGCCGAATTGGCTAAAATCAGTATATTCCGCAGGATTGAGCAGGATAATTGTTTTATTAGTAACCAATTGTGAACGAAGCGCATTTTACAGCCAAAAAGTTACCGTTATGCGACGCTTTGCGAGACTTCGGCTAAATTATCGTTACTTAACGTATATCGCGGGATATCAAGTACAGATGATGGACTATGGCAATTTGTTCAATAATAATAGCAGATAATAGCGACTTTGTTAACATGATATTGTCAGTTTACTTAAAGGAGCTACGTCACGATATTTTGAGCCATTTCTTCGACAACCTAAATTACCCTTAAAATGTAGGAAACCTAAAAATAATAGTTTGCAAAGGACACAAAACTCCAAAGGAGTGATACTAAACCAAAAAGGAACAGGGATGGCTGAGGATGGAGAAGATTAAAACGGATTGGAAAGTTGATTTTTTCAAAGTGCAGGAATGATGAAGTAGCTCTTTTAAATGCAGGTCAAGGGCCCTTTGCAAATGGTAATTCCCCAGTTTATGGGCATATCAGGGGCAAATATATGTTTCTTTTTCTTTGACGCTTTTGAAAAGTTTTATCGTTTCCCCTATAACTTCTACGTGAGAGACAGAACCGAAACATGGAAAAAAAAAATGGAAAAAGCATTTCCAATGAATGGCCCCTTGCTGCTGCGGGAATTTATAAATGTTAACATTCCCGTCATGAAAAGATAGGAAAAATCAGTCGCTTTTTAATAGTATGTTATTATTCTTACTAAACTAAAACTGTCACAACAAAATCTTATTTTATCTTTCGGTGTCAAACTTTGCAGGTACATTGCTCTACCCGCTACCACCAAAATCTAGCATTGAAATCATCTGACATTGTTTTACTGGCAAAAGAGAAAACGAAATTTGAAGACTCTGATAATAACTTAAAGATTTCTTCCTAACTTTTATGTATCGTTTTTTTCTCGCGTGAATGAAAAACACTTAACGTTTTAACGAACAAAACATGTTTATCCTCTGCTAAGTGTTTCATGTTGACATAGTTTGACGAAGCGCAGTTTTTGTTTAGAATCATTGACCCTTGAAACTTCACTTTTTCTTGTTTTGAAGAGGATACTCTGCTAACTTCACGGTAATTTTCACGGCTCGTGACTATAGACAATGACAAGCGTAGTTCGCAACTTTCGACTCGCCGCCGGTTAAAACTAGATTCTCTCCCGTTTGCGTAGTCTATTTGTTACGGAGCTAGGTCATAAACAAACGCTCCAAGTTAAACACCGACCCAACAATACATTGAATCTTGCTTTGCTCTAATTGGTGGACATAACGTCATTCACCCGCGCTCATTAATAGTGTATCGAGGCAAGAAGGCAGAGGCCATATTCTCGACGAGAAAGATTAATTTTCTCGGAAAGAAAAACGTGGGGTTTGAAATGCTTTTGCCAAGAATTTCAGGTAAGCACGTTTCGAAATAACGTCAAAAGTACTGCTTATTTGCGAACTAGATTTGTTATGGGTGTCGTTTTATTCCATAGGGTTGATTCTTGGAGTCTTCACTTTAATTGGTGCGTACATCTTAGATTTCTAATTAACAATTCTACGTTCTCTACTATATTCAGTGATTTAGCCAAACCTTGATAAAATTGAGGAGGAGTTCTCAAGACCTCTGACCATCGTTTTCCGATCGGCATTAGATAAAGCCTTACTGATAATTGAATCGATCAATTTTGAAAAATAATATCACCTCCTACTAACTGATATTTAATCTTTTAAAAAAGAAAATCATATTTTCCCAGTATTCTACCAATATTTGTTCTTTTGAGTGTTTCTAAGGTATTTGAGTGTTTAAAGCGCACAGTGAAGCAAGAATTGTCGTGTAATTTCAGAAGGGAAGGTGATTAACCACTCATCCATTGAAAGGGTTTTATCGCCATATAACAGGTAGTTTCTGTGTTCTGCCAGGTTTAACATATTCCTACACAGAGGTAGTGGACACAAACCCAGGTAAAATTTGAAATGTATATTATGTTTTATATTGGAGCAAATGACTTACATGAATTGATCAGTCGATTTTACGTTATATTAACGCTTGCCTCTGGTTATTTCTCCCGGGCATAAAAGCTTATAATCTGTATCCATTTGACAAGACGGTTTTGCGCTCTACCAGATTTCTCTTTTGGTAAAATCGTTTGCGCAAAGAAATAAAATGTTTTACAACCACTTTAGAATTCTCCTGTCCCAGACCCTCTTTTTGATTGGAAGGGGTGGCATGGGTCGAGTGAGTACAGGTGTGTACATAGAACATCGGTCAGAACAATATAATATCGACCTACCGGAGGTGGACACCTGGTGATGAATTATACCACATAGTATAATAATGAATACTAGCACTCGGTTAGCTTGAATAGCACTCTAGCTACTAAGCACTCCGATTAGCCTACTATGCGCTTCAGTTAGCCTAACTAGAGCTCCTGTTACCCTTCTCAGTTGTCACGAAGCCCTTCAGAAACTCATTTCATTGGATCTTGTTAGCCCGAAGCTCTTTTGTTTTAGGGGCTATTAGGGCTAGGGTCCATTGTTATTGGTGTTTATCATTTTCTCAGCCAATCCTGAGAGACGTTCCGAAGAGCTTCGTGGCGACCCACCCTTCTGAGCACTTCAGTTGGCCTACATACCACATCGGTTAGACAAAATTAGCTTTAGGTTGCTTGCGGTCAGCCTTCATATTAAATATGGTCAGCGTCTTGTAGCCAAAAAAATTGGAAATTTGGCGGGTGGTGTAGTGAGGATGATTCCCGCTTGGTAATCCATCTTCCCGAGATCGAGAATTTTTTTTTTACCTTAAAAAAATAGAAGTTAAGTGTGATTCATATCTCATGTATGGCAACGCAAGAAGTCTCGCACAAAAAAACCACCGGTAGGTCGATGTTATAATGTACCAACCTTGAACATCAAACTTTCTAGGGAAGTTAACACACCATGTTCTTTCGATTCAACGCCCCGGCGTTTATTTTGAACACTTGGCCTGGCGGGATTCAGCGTTTATTTGAGTTCTGGAGTTAATCAGGGGCAATTATTCAAAACGCATGGGTTAATTCTCGACACGACGTTAAATGGAGAAAATTAACCGTAATGCTTGGGATCGAATGATCGTAAGTGGCTTGTCTATAGCAAACGGGCAAACTTCTTATTAACTGGTCCTACAATACATATTACAATATTTTTGCGTTTTTCTTTTGCAGACATGATTGGCTGTTACCTTGACGACAAATCTCTAGACGACGACTATCGCATGATAAACCCTCGCGCTCTGGAATATGAGGTGGAGCACTTTTCTTCAAAACAAGACTGTATTGATCAATGCGCGAAAAAAGGATTTCTTTATGCCGGTTTTCAAAATGGCGATCTTTGTTTCTGCGGCAACACGTATGACAAGTATGGCCGAGCTGACGATAAAGACTGTAATGTAAAATGCAGAAGCCCGGATGAACCACTTGAATTCACTGAGAATGAGTTCGAGTCTTGCGGCGGGCGGTGGAGGAATGCTGTGTATTCAGGTCAGTTGATATTTTTCAGGGCATATTTACTCGTAGAATATCGACCTAATCGGCGTCTTTCCAACCAATGAGTAACGACGTATTCAACAAAGGCGGCAACCTGGGAACGAGATCGTACGAGTGGTGCCCCTGTGACGGACTAGCAACCCATCTAGGAGAGAGTAGAAATACTCCTAATTGCTTCATGGCGATTTCTCAGGGCAATTCAAAAACCTGAATTCCTGGTTCCGGTTTCATTGTGCACGTGCGCCGCAGATTTTACATGAAATGAACAGCTTTTCAAAGACCTACCAGATTTGGGCGACTTTTGGCGGTCTTCCAGTAGAACCCAGAAGGCTCCGTCGAGCTGACCAAAGGATCGCGGCTCCTGGGAACAGTATTGAATGACCATAAACTCGACTAAAGCGTACATGCACCGACAATCAGTCAGGCACAGAATTCTTCTCCGTATAGAAGACCAATAATTGTTTAAATTAATAAACGTCAAGACCGTTGATGCAACCCCCCCCCCCACCCCTCTCTCTCTCTCCCAACAAAAATGAGCCTCCCAAAAAAGTCCTTGCATGGGTGCAGGGTGTTTTTTCTGAATTTTATGATTTTGCAAGTGAAAATGAAACACGGCAGTTGCTAGTGTGTGCATAGTTAGCACTACTGAAAATGGTGTGTGATATTTCTTTCTCCTTTTCACAGTTACTGGAGTTAAATCTGCGGAACGCCAAGCTGCAAGAAAATGGTGGCAGGGATGAAAAAGAAAACATGTAAGAAATTACCAAACAAATATTTAAGACTAACTGGAAAATTCGCCCAAAGCTCTCCCCGTTTACCGTTATAACTGTTATTTTTCTCGCGCCTTTATGACGGATGAAAGTCGAGATTATAAACGTACTGAAGATAGTCAAGATCATAAAAATTTTTCATGGGGTGTATTGTCATAATTTGTTTTGTTTTGTTTTCGTTTTGTCCATTCTACTGGGCAAAGCTGCCCAGAGGGAAAGAGCACGAACAGGACTCGAGGTCCTATGCAAGGTGCCCCACCCTACCCACCCAGACCAGAAAGGCCAGACCACAACACCGGAAACTACATGCCCTACTCTTTGCGAACAGTGTGTGGGTTCTTTAACGTCCCACAGAGTTATTAGGAACAAGGATTGTGAGACGGTACCTACAATTTTCGACCTTATCCGAGAAGACTACAACGTCTAACCATTTGGAGATGACTACAAATTCAGCGCTTTCTCCTCAGTTATTTAAAGACCCTGAGTATTGGACAGTGCGGCCGAGGATTGAACCCGCGAGCGCTGGACTACCGTGCGGGAGTTCAGGAGTCGGGTGCGGGAGGTCTCGAGATTCAGGGTGTTAAGAATAGAATGTACTGCCTTTGTAACTACATCTGCAAATGGTTACTGAGATGTTCTAGTCTTCTCGGATAAGGACGATAAACGTTAGGTCCCGTCTCCTGCATCGTCAATGTTACGGGTCAGCATGGGGCGTTAAATTAAAGAACCAAAACACTAATCGTAAATAGTGGGGCATGGAGTTCCCGCTGCTGTAGTCTGGTCTGTTCGCATTTGTACTCATGGGTTGGGTGGGTGTGGTGAGACCATGAAAGGACTGACAGCGGCTGCCATCGGCGCCTTTACATGCCGTGCGCTATACAAATTCCATGATCATTACTAGTAATTTGCGGTTAATTTGTAAGAGCAAGATTCATAAAGAGTGCATGTACGTATTCTTCAGCGCGAAACTTGCGACTGTCTCAACTAGTTCTGTCTAGGATTAATCTGTAATGACCCTGATGCTAACATTCTAACAACTTTGAAACTGGAAAGAAGTTGTTTTGTTTATATTAATCTTACCAGAAGTTGACGATCAGTGGACTTCAGCTTGGTAAAGACGACTTGAGATGAATACTTACCTCTACCCAAAGAACAAAAACTAGCGTGCATTCGTCTCATAAATGAAGACTTCAACAACATACATTTTATAATCACTGTATAGCTCTTTGTTTAAAAAGATAACAATCCCTCAGCAATACTGCTAGTTTTTAGTAGAGATTCAGGCATGGCATCCATTATATATAAAGTAATTGAGAACCGCATTCTATTTAATGACTAATAATATACATGAAAAAATTACTTGATTCTCATTGGCTGAGAGTGTAACACCAGTGCAAAAAGTGTAACACAATGCGAATTACATATCGAAATTAATTCTGGATTGTGGTTGCAAGTGTTTTAAACGAATCCGCTTTCAGTTGGTAGCATTATCAGCTGATCTTCATCAGCCAATCAGTAATCTGCATCAAATGCTCGCTTTCTGTATGAATTCTGTAAGATCGCACGACACTTTCTTCAGGCAAATTTTTTCATGTTTATATTATTAATAAGCGGCGAGTGCAATTTAAGCTTTTTGAAAAACTCACTCGTGCAAATTAATTCCAAATTGAACTCGAAACCGTATGATTACCAATACTAAATTATCAGCGCGATGATTTCTCTCGCGTGATAGATGATGAAGGTGAAACCCGAATCAAATATCACAACCGAGATAGATAAGAAAGCTGCTACACTGACGAGAGCTACTGACACGGGCGGATCTAGGATTTTTCTTAGGAGGGGATGCACCACTAAGGAATGATGTAACTGATGGGTGACGTAAGCAGAATACTCGTTATATTACAAAGACGCAGGTTATCTCAAGATCCACCCATGACTAAACTATTAGACTTTAAAAACGTAACATCAAGACTATCCAAATCTCCATAGACACTATAAACACTTTACAAACGCGAAGAAGTGGCCACCATTTTGTCGACAAACCGCTACTTACTTTCTACAAGTTAAATAGTGAGTAGCGTACTCATGATAGAACGTTATACTAAAAGCAACATTTTTTCTGTTTTGTAAGATGACCTCTGGATAGTCTCGTACTCGAGACTATGTATTTATACTTATGTATGTAATATTGTTTAAAACACACTGTAGCCTTGTCCCAGGGTTTTTCTCGGGAAGAGCCTTATAGTTGTCTGCGACAATACAGACTGTAGACTTGCAATTTTTAGACTGGCATAGTTTTTAAAGTAAATTTCGTGCTAACATCACAGTTACTGAGAGCTAACCGCAAGCAGGCTAGCCCAAGTGCTGTTCAGGCTAGCCGGTGCTATTTAATAGGCCACTGCAAGTCTTCAGTCTGTGTTTGTCGCACACCCTCACCCAGAAGACGTGAGGGACAATGTCGGCCTGCATTAGTCTATCGATATCTAAGTTGGTAAACTGGAATCCAGCTCCGACTTGTCTTCAATTTAACGTCACCATGTGGTGTTGTAATACGCAAGGCAAGCGGTACACGAGCATTTTTTGATTACACAGGCAAATTTTGTTTCGCAAAGCAAAAAGGATTCTTGCACGTGCGACACCAAGTCCTCCAAATCTTGCACAAAGGAAGGCGTCGCCTGTGCAAAGACCTCCAGACATTTTAGCTTTAAGGAAAACTGGACAGGACCGCAAACTAACTTTGAAGAGGTTATAGTTTTGTCTGTGAAATTAAACCCTCGATCGTGAGACAGCGATTGCCTTGTTCAGCTTTGTACATATATTTCATTTCTTTGCTTACTGTACATTACGAATTTAGAATCCGATTCGTTCTTAGTAATACACGCGAGTTATTTATTTATAAATACCTTCAGTTTTCCTGTATTCTATCATGTAAGTAGAAATTAATATAGCAGGTAATATAGGAATAAAATGAAATTGTTAAAATGTGCTATAAGAACTAATGACATTTCTAATGCCGATCCAGTTGTCAGTTTGATAAAGCTATGATATCCCTTTAAAGCTGTCACGATATAGCTTTTGAGGTATTGTTTCCTTTTACTTTTTTTTTAGTTCCCTGCGTTACCACGATGGCAGAGCCATTTTCTTGAGGAAATTTCTCAATTTCCATGCTCAATGAAAAACTATTCAGAATTAAAAAAAGTAGCGATACTAAAAAATAACGTTTCGGCGACGACATGTCCCCATTAACTCACTCATCCTCATCGTGCCCATGAGGACACTTTAAAAGGCCGGGACATGTCACCATTATCAAATGTAAATTGGTTGTGAGTTCAATAACATGAGGTGGAGTAAACAAAAGAATAGAGGGGGTAAGTTTCTAAAGAAACTATGGTGCTGCGTCGGTGGGAAGTATAACAATATAATTTGGTTTTATCAACTGGGTTGATAATGTCAATTGGCCACCGTAAAGAGATTCAATTTCTGACGTTTCGAGCGTTAGCCCTTAGTCGGAGCGTTAGCCCTTCGCTCGAAACGTCAGCAATTGAATCTCTTTACGGTGGCCAATTGACATTATCAACCCAGTTGATAAAACCAAATTATATCGTTAAACAAAAGAATGTACATTAAATCAGATAAACAGTTTCGCTGGAATGGAGTCTTTTTGAGTGTTCAGAGTCGAGCTCTTTTCCCTTATTAAAAGAATCTCTCACAGATAAGGCAATCAAAACTTTCCGCTTACAACCGTGGTTTCGGCGTCAGCCCTCCACCAAAACTAATCGTTAAAATCGCTTTTATGTACATTTCAGTTGTAGACCGTCGATGGAAATTTTTAGGCAAAAAATCTGAGGGAACGGCCTATCGCTATTGTCAATCCAAAACTGAGAAAATTAAAAGACGATAAGCTGGAAAAATTCCCATTTAGGAAAAAAACTGACTGTACCGTATTGACATGGGAAAGTCACGCTATTTGGCAAACATCCAGTAGTTCCATTTTCAAATATGGAAAATTGTAGTTTGGAATACACTGATAAAATAATACCTCAATAAAATCATCTAAACTTCAAACAATCAATAAGAGTTCTACTCTTATAAGGCCAAACGTACCTTGTTTAAAGGAATGTCATGGAAACCGCCGGAAGGATCTAATCAGTGGGCGAATTAATTAAGAGAATGAATCCTCTGCGTGGGAAATCCATACACTGCAGTGAGCAGGTCTCATATCCGAGTCGAGTAACATCAAAATGTCGTGATCAGGTTTTCCGCAAGACCAGAAAACGAGTTTTCGTTATATCAATGTCTGACTCTTAATACCCGGGTAAAACTAACGTGTTTGCAGGTTGATTCATTGCGCCGAGCATTTACCGGTGCCGTCTTGACTGAAGTTGACAATTACTATCATGCGTGATAACATTATACCCGGGGTATCCAATCGATGAAATCGATAATCGATGACAATCGATATCAATCGATACCAATCGATATTAATTAATCGATTGGTATTGATAATCGATGACCAATCGATGGCGAAGATTCGTGTGGTTATCGATTGGTATCGATTGTCAATACCAATCGATAAAAAATTGTTATCGATTGGTATCGATTGGTTGCAGATTGACATAACGGTAATCGGCGAGTAAAAACAACAATTAAGTACGTTGTAATTGTAAACAAAACTCATTTTAATGTTAGCAGGAGAACAACGCTCTCTTCTCTGTCTTCAACGTTAATGTCCAGTCCTCAGGATTCCTTTAATTTTAATTTTAACAAATCAAAAGTTTGTTCCATGGCCCAACCTATGGAGGTGGCCGAGCTGTCCACGATGGTTCACCACTCTAAACGCGTTTCCGCGTTCTCCCCTCTTCTTGTTTGCTGTAAACTCTTCGCCGACACGCACCTCAAAACGGCAAAGATGATATCCTTTCACGACGCCCCTTATGCTAAGCAAAGCCTCTACCCCGACGTCTTGTGTAGACATAATGTCACGGGAAGGCAATGGCGGGCAAGCGGGTAATTCTAGTACACGTGCAACGGGGTATATTCTTTGTGTTGAGAAGACTGGGTCGGACTTCGTACCCAGGGCTTCCTAAAAATGGCGGATGATCGAATAGGTAGTGTGCGTGACGTCTGTTCGAGATCCCTGAGCCAATCGATACCAATCGATGAACTGTTTTTGTGTGGTTATCGATTGGTCATCGATTGGCCGATACCAATCGATACCAATTAACTAATTTTATCGATTGATATCGATTGATCGATTGGATTTCCGATCATCGATTTCCATCGATTGGATACCCCGGGCATTATAACGTAACTGTATGAGAGAATCAAAGTTCACTTAGCGCATTGCTCCTCATCGCAAAATCATGGTCATAACAAGCACTAAGTCACCAGAACATTCCCCCGTGTCTCAGTAGAGGGAGTGACCGGAGAATACTTCTCAAATCATATTTGGACCAAGATGGACATTGAAATATCGAGGGTGTGACAACGATGTGACTAGAGGTCACATGATATTGTTTTCACTCTTACTTTGTGCTTTCAAGGATCACTGCCTCCAGCGCCAAGCCTTTTACGTGTAAAAATTTTGACCTTTCGACCAACGCCTACGGGAATCTACGAACGAACCGGATATGGATTCTCGAAAGTGTAGGCACAACTATGATGCATGGACCACGCATCAAATAAATGATATACAAAAGAACTTGAAACAGAAAGGATTCGGATCACAGAGCTGTTATGGAGCGAACTTTCGTAATTTCATTTGTTCTGGCTCTTCCATTCGTGATCGAAGGTAAGAAAATCTTTGCAATCGTTTTGTGGTCACGCACACGTCTTCACAAGCATATTTTTGACATTGGCATTTAATAGTACCACATTCATTTTTCATTTGAATTTGTTTCATTCTACAAATGTTTCATTCTATAAATCCAAACAGAGTGATTATTTTTCTAATGAGAGAACGGAAAAGGCAGGAAGGCATTCTTATTTTTAAAAATAGGCGAGTCTGGGTGCGAGTCAGATAAACGAGTCAGAAACTTGGTTAAAACTGATTTTGTCCATTAACGTCGTGTGATCATGAAGCAAAATTTATTTGCTGGAATTATGCGGCACAAAATATGAGATGGTAGAATTGTTACAACACTTTCCCGTCGACTAAGCGCAACCTTGTCCCGAGAAACTGATCTTTGTGCCTACATTTAAAGATTGTAGCGAAAGAAAAATGAAAATTCAAAACAGCGTGGCTGAGGAAACTGAAAATCTTGCTCATTTCTCCGTTTCCGCACAGTATGTGAGCCAGGAATCAATCTTTGATTCCTTGTGAATTTATATTGAAAGATTCTTTCTTTGTTCAATTTATCCCCCAGCGGCGCCCATGGAATGTTCGTGTTACTCATTTCACGCGGACGGTCTTACATGGGCCGCAGCCAGACAGTCCTGTCAATACCATGGAGGAGACCTCGTCTCCATGGAAACCGACCATGAGTGGCAAGTCATCAAAGATTACATCCAAAACTTGACAAACTTGTTCAACAATGACTGGCACATCGGCTTGCACTTCAACACAACAGTGGCGGGAAACTGGACTTGGGTGAGTGGGAGACCGCTGACCATTGATCGCTGGCAGCCGTGGCAGCCTCGGGATGGTGTTCCTTGTGTGGTTATGGCCAGGAACTATCCCCCTGGTACAAAGGGGCTTTTTAATGACGTACGGAAAGATATTTTTGCTGGGTTCATTTGCGAGAAACCAGCTGGTAGGTAGATGTGACATTATATAAAAATAAAATATAAAGTATTGAGCGGTTTCTAATGGAGTAAACCAAGACCAAAATAAGAAAATGCTCTGGGAATTACTAAGGCATAGAAAATCCATTGCTCCAGTTAAAAACTCGAAGTGGGTGCAAAGCGCGCGAAGCGTGGGAAAAATAAAGGAATGGACAATGCCTAGCGCGCGTCCATCCAATTCGGGATGCACGCGGATAGTTGGGAGAGCACGAAGGTAGCGTAAGAGATGCTCGAGGCGCAGCCGAGAGCATCTCTAGCTACCTAAGTGCTCTCCCAACTATCCAAGTGGATCCCGAATTGCATGGACGCTAGCTAGGCATTGTTCATTGCTTTTATAACATAGCAAGACATTTTTCACGCTGAAAAGTCGCTTTTTCTGAACTGATCTGTTGATCTCTCGACTTATCTGATGTTTCCGATGTTTCAACCATTTCAGACACGTTATCTAACTCTTGAATGTCATCGAAAAACCCTAACTCAAATGTTGGGTTATTACTAGCCATAAGTGACTGCTAAATTTAATTTTTTTCCGAAAAGGTTGCGAGAAGAAACTCTTGCTGGCAAGAAATTTCACCGACAATGACGTCAGTCCAGCCCAATTATTTCGCCCAGACTTGTGCCGAAAAACATTTCCCAGTAGATGAAATACCGAGGATTTCCTCAAGGAAATATTGAAACATTACCATGATATTTCAAGGTTTGAACGAGATCAACGGCATGAAAAATCGCCTCACAATCACTTGCATTGACAACGTGCGCATTTCATGCAGTTACCGTTAAACCAAGAATCTCTTCTATTTGTTTCAGTGCTTTTCAACAAAAGTAGATCTGTAAAAAGCTAGGTAACATAAATTTTCTAGCTTGGTAATGATCCAGCGGCGAAAAGAATTAATGCATTTCTTCAGGATGGATGTTGTGATGCAATAAACATTGTTACCAAAATGTACAATAAAATTCTCAAAATTAAGGCAATTTTTACATATCTTATTTCGTGTAGGCAACCAATTTTTAAAAATATATTTTAAAATAGGAAATAGAAATGCGTTAAGGAAAAATCACACTCGGAAGAAAGGGAGACAGGCGTAACAAGGGTGGTTCATAATACCGAACCAAGCCCAGTGGAATTTTCTAACACAGTGTCTATAAATTTAAAGTATTGTTTAACTTTTTCCACAGATTGTTCGACAAGGCGTTTACTCTGTAAGGGGCCAGAGAAAATAACAGAATTTAGAACAACTAGTACATTTACATCAAACACGAGGAACAGTCCGACACCCCAGCCGCGGAGGAGAAACCCCATAACGAATAAAAGAGCAACTTTAACGCGAACAGCTACAGCCAGTAATACAGTTATCATGGTGAAAAAAGGTGAGAAACATTCCTGTACACTGCTTCGAAAGGAATTATGCTGTGGGCTAAGTTTGAGGCCTTACTATCTCCATGCAAAACCGAGGGTAAATAAAGTTTATTTATCATCTAGCCTATTGTACTGTAACAGAGATGGGACTACAGTCGACGCGATTTCCAGCAGGACTAATAAGAATAAGAACCGAAAATATTATCGCGTTGAATATTCTATATGTTAAATACGGAAATTCCAATTGGAAAGGGCAAATTTCGAATATCATCTACTATAAAAGAATATGATAATATAAAATAATTTATATAATGACCAAATCAATGCGCGCGCTCTGATTGGTCAATCAGCTATGGTTTATTGTGCCAGTAAACTCATGGAAAAATCGCGCGTCTTCTGAATTATTATATAAAAGCAATAGACCACAAGTTTCTATGGTTTATAAGCTGATAAACCACTTGGGATGTTGGAAGAACACTCGAAGAATTCGTAAATCACTCGCCTGCGGCTCGTGATTTACAAATTCTTCTCGTGTTCTGCCAACATCCCGCGTGGTTTATCAGCTTATAAACCATAGAAACTTGTGGTCTATTGCTTAAATAAAAGAAGACTTCAGCGCAAAACAAAATAAACTTTTTGCTATGCTCAGAATGACATTAACTATTTTTCTCGAGCAAATAACCCGGAGAAATTTTAATAGCTGGTCCGAGTCTATGACCTGTACACGTGTTATAGACAATCAGTTCTCTAATTTCCAAAGATCACTTCATTCTTCCTCAGAGAGTAAGGACAACGCACCCCTATTTTGAATTTCAAGGGAAAATATCCACTGTATAAGAATTTTAATCTGATAATTCCGTTAAAGTGACTTCAATAGCCTAAACGTGTCCTTTGCCGGTATAATCCTTTGGCGTTGACGACAGAATCATATTAAATATCGTATCGTCGTGACTGCACTTGTCTGAAATCTTAACCGCATTACAAGCTCCTATTCTAGTATCGCACGCCCCTTAAAACTTTTAAATTCTGCCGCAATAATTTTTGAAAAAATATGACTCGGTTCTTGTTTTCAGTTCTAACAAATGCGTTCAGAACTCAAACAATTATTCACTTATGGTGAACAAAAATATATATAGTAACAAATCGTCTGTATTATCAATTTGGTAGGTAAAAATATGGATCATTCGACGCGCATAATCTAGATTTCGAGAAGTCCCCTGTTGTTCTTAATAAATGATAAACAGTATTTTTGGAGAGCTTTCTCGGTCTTTCTCCCTGAATGCTGTAGAAATAGACAGGCGTTTCGGGAACAACCTCTTCATTAATGCATTGATGTGAAATGATGTCCGAAGTGCCTTGCTTGCGTGTGTTTCGAAAATACACGCAGCGCGCACTGACAGAAATTTCAGTAATGGCCATAGGAGGGTCTCAAAACATTTTGCATCAACTTTTTTAAACCATAGAGCGTGCACGTATAGCGACAAAATTGCTCGACGGAATAAAAAAAGACTGCTCGTAGTCCACACAGATTCCATAAATGCTAATAAACTTATTTGTCTTATTTTAGTTCAACTTTCTTCCGGATTCATCCACTGGACTGTTGCCGTAATTCCGCTGGCTTGCGTGATTGCGGTCCTTTTTTGCGTCATCGGCTTTCTTCTTTGGCGCTTGAAACAGAGAACTCGTAAACAAAACGGCGAAATTACTGTAAACGCTATTCATTATGACGTACAGACAAAATCCATTCTAAACCAAGAAGGAAGAACAAGCAACGTTGGAGGTGTCAATCAGACGCTGGTACATTTTCAAGAACCGAATAACCACGAAGTTCCGAAATATCACACCTTAACACAAGCAACCGACAACACGAACTCAGTTCAGTACGCGGCGTTGTACAAAAAACCTGGAGAATTTCCCATCACTCGACGGTTAGCCATAAAGAGAAAGGAAAACAGCGAACTTAACTCGGGAAAGTATCCGTTGAACAAAAGCGGACATGATAATGAACCTGATGGAGAATATGAGGGGGCATGTGTGGACAGATCCAGTGGAAGAGAATATCATGTGTTAGTTGCTGATTACGACGAACCAGGCGCTGTAATTGAAAGCAATCAGGAAAATACTGAAAAGCAAGACTGCTCTGAGGACAACATTTCTTATCTTGAGATAATTCCTTGAACAATTTATTAGACTACTTGAAAGAGTAAAACGTCCCGCGCTCAGCTGTAACTGATATATTTTTAATAGAAATCAATTATCATAATTCAAGCTCCGACTCTCCGCAACTCTCAGCAGTTTTGTACTGCCCCACGGCCAGCATATAGTGCTGCAAATTTTCGTTTACTTTATTTCATACTACGTATGTGCATCTGCTTTATTCACCCTGGAGCGCGCGAGGAGGGGATACTCCAACGTGAATGGGCGGCAATGTTTGTCGTCTCCTGAGGGATGTAAATTTAGGATTTTGGTCTCACTTAGGGTGTTTAAGAACGAATGACAATGTTTCACCCATCAACATATATCTGTACGTGATGAAATTGATCGGCTTGGAATCTTTAATACTTAAAGCCACGTCAGAGTAATTTTCTTTCCAGGGTTCAGTTCAAATTTCCCTGCGAGTAACCCGTCCCTTTAACATCGGATTCCCCCTTTGGGGGTCCTGTTCCTTCGCCCTTAGGAAGAAACAAAGCTGTTTAAACTTGTTTTGTTAAAAAATATCACCTTCAAACTGAAAATAAAGGACAACAAATGTTAAGTAAGCCTGTAGACTAATCATGCATACTTTCGAAATGAGGTTGGCAAACTTTTATCGTTAACGTCCCAGCACTGGCAACCTTTATGAAAAGTATATGCAACACTTGCAGCAGACGACTTGGTCTGGCTACTCGATACAGCAACCTAAATTGTACGAAAAGTGCAGTTACCTGAAATGGATTTCTCAAATTAAAAGAAAAACCAACAAGTGACGAGACTCAGGCTAACTCTCAGGACTTTATTTTATTACTATTTCCTCGGGGGAGGGGTGGCTTTCAAATGTTTTAGTTTAATTAGTAAAAATACTGAGAACTGGCATACATGTAAACAAAAGTAAAATAAAGTTTAAAAAAACTTGTATTCTTACTGTTAACGGTATGTATATTTAAAACCGATTCTTGGCGTGACTGGTTTTGTTGATTAAGGCTACTGACCTTTAAGATTTGCGTTCCGGCATGCTTGCAAAACTCACCATGTTATAGGCATTATCAAAATATTTCTGTTCTCTACCCTGCCTGAAAGACTTTTTCATATGAGAAAGTAAATCTCGAGCTAACTTCCAGAACTTTGATCTTCAGACTTACCTCTACCTCAAGTGAGTTTTGATAGACTTTGGGAGGCTGTTGTGTTTAGCCACTTTACACCAGATCCTCCCTTAATTTCAAAAGTTGGCAGTGACTCAAGACATTTCTGTTATCCAAGAACAGCTTATGCCAGACGAAAGCCGCTATTCTGTAGTAAAAGACAACTTGCGGAAATTCTCGAAGTTTCCGGAAAAGTGTCACAAAATCGGCTGACGTCCCAATTTCATCCAAGCCTGTTACTTTGAATGCAAACTGAACAGTGCCAACAACGAAAATAACAAATACCTGTACGAAAAGGACGCCTAATGTCAGTTTGTAAAGCAAAAATACAAAAAATCCACTTGAATTCTTAACTCGATTTATAGGGGTAAAGTTTAACATACAAACCATTCCAAGCAAAACTATTCCATGGAAGCAAAACACAATTATTAAGCACATCTGCATAGAAGAAACATTTTTAAAGTTGAAGTATATAATAATTCCAAAACCGATGACAAGCAATGCATGCAGCATCAGAAGACTCCAAAACGCTGGCAAACGGACAGCTTTCTTGAATATAACAGAGTATCCCAGAAATCCAGGCACCTTGCTTAGTGCGAATACTAATATCGCCACACTGACGTCTTGGGATATGAGCCATGCCAACTCCGATTCTTGGGAATAAGGTATCGCTGTGAAATTTGTACATCTAAATGTTGCGTGTCTTTCCTTTAAGCAGCAGTAATAAGCACGCATGAAGTACAACACTGTCCCTGTGAGTTGCCACAGGAGAAGAAGGGTGAACAAACAACACACAAGGTTGCTAAGATACGACTTGAACTTCTGACAGCGACTTGACCAGCGGCTTTGCTTTGCCGTTTGAACTGGGACCAGAGGCAAGGTTTCCATCCGGGATATTGGAGCTTCGGGATCCTCCAATGAATGTACTGACGTCATTAGAATTCCTTATTAACTTCCTACCAAAAGAAACAAGATAATTTTACAAATATGGGATCTGATAACAAAGTTGTAAATTAGCTGAAAATGTAAGTGAAGTGAAGTATGAAACTGAAAGAAAAATAAAGAAGAAAAGCTTTTTAATAAAAGTGGGTCAGTTTAAACCAATTTAATCGATTTAGTCTTAGTTTTTCTTTCTTTTTGTATCCAATGTAAGTATTACAATGTTGATAATTATTGTATGCTGTAACTAAAGTAGTTAATTATGGTGTATTTTTTACATGGTGTAATCTTTTGATTTGTCAATCATTGTCTGTAGTGTAGTAACGTCTCGCGGGCTGAATTTTTTTTAAATTGCTGTAGCTTAAGGTTGTAACGATGTAAGTGCAGTAAGGAAGTAGCGCTGTAATGTAAAAGAATATGTGAAGTAAGTTTCTGAGTTCAAATAAATAGCATTTAAAAAAGTTTTAAAGGAGCTGTGTCACAATATTTTGAATTATTTTCTTTTGACGAACCAAATTCCCCTTAAAATTAAGGAATCCTAAATTAAACTAATAGTTTACTAAGGAAGAAAACAACAAAGAGATGATAGGAAAGCAAAGAGGAACAAGGATGGTTAAGGATGGAGAAGATTGAAACGGATTAGGAATTACGATTTAGAAAAATTTAGAGACACAAACCGTGACGCAACCCGAACAACTTTCGACAAGACGCAAATAAATCGAAAGTAACCTATGGCAAGCTGTTACTGCCAAAAGGCATTCGAGTTTTAAACCCTGGTCCAACCGGCTTTCCGCATTGGCGAGTTGGAAATCTTACATGGCGAGCTTCTGAGATGTATGGATGAGTTTAGGAAAGTTTTTTTTAGGGATGCTTCAGTTCTCGCTAGCGAGTTTTCAATTTCTCGCTAGCGAGTTTTATTTTCTCGCTAGCGAGTTTCAACTTCTCGCTAGCATTACCTTACCTTACCTTATCTTACAGCTAAAGAAGAACCATCTATTGGCGTCAGAATAGACCTTCTAAGGTCATAAAAAGCGAAAAATAGCCTCTCAACAAACACAACTCAGAACGGATCGAAACTGTATTTACGCTATTGGGACTATTGGTCCAATTAATTGCATGGAATGTTCGATCCTGCGTACGAGTATATTAAAGGCAAAAAGAAACCCTATAAATCAACATGCAATGGGACTTTTCCACAGGAGCAACTGATGAGGTCCACTGAAGGACCGAAACTCGAGTCTTGCTTCAGGGGCACCCAACGACCTAATCTTTCCAAACACGTGAGGAGTTTCTAAAATGGATTTCTCTATGTTCTAGAAGCCTGTTTAGTTAATTTGGAGCTGCCCTAAAAAATATTTATCTGTTCGGATATTTCAGGGGCCCCGGGTGAGTGAGAAATTTTACCTTTAGGCCGGGTCGCTAAGTCATTTTTCAAACGGCCATGCACGAACTTCAAGAGGGAAGGCGCTTTTCCAGGAGCTCATCGGGCGAGATTGTGGGTATCGTGGAGAAATAATTCCCTTCCTACGCCAAGAGTACTCGAAAAATAGGCACGGATGTGTTTCTCCCGAGGGACACGTGAAGTTTTGAGGCGATCGAAGCCTTTGGAAGGAATTTATGGTCGTTTTCCTTCAGTGGATTCGGTCGCAGTTCGAGCTGGAGTGCCCAACCTTGGAAAGATAAATAAAGAGAAGAAACCGTTGGAACTAAAATTGCACTAAATCGCTCCAAATCAGTTAAAAACCACACAGCACACAAGTAGAGCAACAAAGGAGTTTTGATTTTCATAATCTGTTTTCTGTTCATTGTATTTTCTTTTTTCGTATTTATGAGCAGTAGCTGCTATCGAATTAGAACACTGCTGTCAAACGTATTTCCTTACACTCGAAAAACAGTGATATTTCGTACTTTAATGCTTCATAGCTGGATTAAACGAGTTTTAACTATTTTTTTAGCTTAGCTCTACAACATTTCCCAAAGGATTAAATAGCGTAATAAATCAGTGTCAAGAGAAAGCCTGGTATCCGAAGCGCGCATTTTGGAGTCATGTGATGCAAACAGCCTGGAACGATGTCTTTTCTCGGGAGCGCGCGATTAGGGTGATAACGTCTGCAATTCAGGCTAAAAACATGTTTAACACAATCTGCTTGTTGGCAACGACACAGAAACTTTAGCTTGTTGATTAAACTGAAAAATCAAGAATCAGATAAAAAGGTAACAAAATACAAGGCAAGCTCGCGTTTGCCGTTTGCCGTATAACGCCATGCTTAATCTCTCTAATTTCGACTGTATCACCGCGCCTCTCATTTGTCCGTAAAAACAAACGGCTCATGGGTAATTTTATCGATGTGACCACAAGACAGATCAAAACGTGACAATTTTACTACTGTTGCAGTCGACACCCTTTGTAAACAGTGTAAAGTTTAGTTCCGCCATCTTTATTCTTTCATTTACTCCCACTACTTCAATAAAAAAAACCAAAAACTCGTAAACTATCAGCCGTGGGATGCTAAAATCTTAAATTCAAGTAGCATACAGATACAAAAGCCTTGTTTTTAGTTATTATATTCTACGCGGATCGTGTCGAAACGAAAGAAATCCCTTGAGAAGCTTGCTAAAGGTAATTTAAACACTTCCAGTTGAGTAACCTAACCTACAGCAATACAATACATTTGCGCTTCACCATACAATTTCTATAATTTCGATGCTATCGAAAGGCGAAGGCTGAACCGCAAACGGCAAACGTGACGGCAGAGCGTAGGTCACGTGATATTTTGAGGTTTGCCGTTCGCGGGTTAACAGAAAAAACGTGATGGAAAAGGTCTCTATTGTTTTAAGATTCTCTTCGACGAATCGCCTAAGACCTAGCTGGATACTGGCATGTTACGCAGGTTGGTGAACTTGATGCTAAGATTTGAAACAAAGATTCCATCCTTTTCTGGGACTGCATTTTAAAATTCAGTTTTTATTTTTCAGGACTGGAAAGTTGGAAACTTTCAGCCGTCTCCCATCAACATTTGTTTCGCTAATAGTGATATTTAGCACCAGGGTTTTCAGCGGAAACCGCAAATTAACGGCAAACCTCTAGAGGTCACGTGACCAAGCCCAAGCGGGCACGTTCGGAGTTCTCAACGCGAGTTAATTTTTAACGCCGAGAGGTAGGTCTTCACGTAAGTGATTTACTTGAACGTTTTTTATCCTGAATTTCTGTTTATGCCACGTACTAATAAAAAATTTCGTAAACCAGTCTTTTTAGTACAAGTTTAGATGTAATTTTTAGCGAATAAGGGAAAATAAGACTTTATCTTTCTATTTGAAAATCAAACACTGTTGCTGTCTGTAAATTCAATATGGCGTGAATTTGTTTGAGGTTGCAGAGGTGTAGCTAAACCGGTAGAGGCCATAAACTTCAATCGCCAAACGCCTAACCTTAAACTGCCGTTTGCGGTTTGCCGTTAACGCGAAAACCTTGGTGCTAAATGTCTCTAATATCTTAACGCTCCAAGAAAACCGCGCGTCCGAGAATTTGTAATCTGATCGATATTCGATGGGCGCTTTCGAAGCTGTTTGTATATCCCGCGTATACCTCTGAACAGCATTTTAAACTCAAACAAAGACTTAAAGTAACCCAGGAAAACATAGTTTACTTACGTACGTATACTCTGAACTCATCCACAGACCCAGTGAAAATAGAAGCTACCTTATATGAACTTGTCAACATGATTTATATGCGATGGTTAGAAAACGAAAATTCTTAAGATCTTTTCCTTTTCGGCCATTAGTACATTTATCATTGATTTGTCTATTTTTAAAGGAAACTACTGCTTCCTACTGTTTTCAATCCCCCCAGCCCATGGGGGTTCTTGACCCATCTTTGGGCACGGGTGCCGCTGGGGTCCGAAAGATTGACCCTTTTTAGAACCAAAATAACATCAAACACATACCCTGTTTAGGACAAAGAAAAACTATTTTTATACTATAGCGCTAATATCTAGTCCTAAAAATGATTAATGGCTAAATAAATACTGATGTATATTTCTGATTACGGATATACTTCAAACTTGAGGAAAGCCTTGAAGTCATACCCTGTCTAGGACATACATCATATCCATGCCCTGTTTAGGACAGACTCGCGTGAATTATATACCCTGTTCTATGGAATTATATACCATACCCTAGCTAGCGCCACGTCCCTGTATAGCCCATACAAGGGAGTCACCTCCCCCTCCCCCCCCCCCCCCCCCCGAGTTTCAAACCCATCTGTGTGGGAACGAGGAATCACAATACTTTTATGATGGAAACAGAAATAATCTGTCAGCTTTTCGTTTCGAAGCCTCTTGATTGTCTTCATTATATAGACGGTTTCATGTCTTTAAATTAGAAGTTTTTAAAACATTTAAACTGTGGTTAATGAGCTCTGTGGTCTGCAAAATAATAGCTGTCATTTAAGGTTTCCACAGTGGGGATATCTTGCCCCTATTAGCCAAGTGCAATACCCTTAGGTCAAATACTAATGCAAAGTAATCGTTTTACCATCTGGGAAATCGTATGGCAAAGCTTCCAGCGATTTTCCACCATGCTCTCATGTGATTTCTGCATGCTCTGTCCCTCCCTAACTCTGTGCCAATCCCCAGTTAGTAAATCCCATTGATTTCTGATCCTGTCTCAGTTGTTAGCTACCCTTCAAGCTAGGCTATGCTCTGTGCTAGGCTCTGCTCTCTGCCTCCCCGGCTGTATTGGTAGCTTTGTCTTTTCCCATCTTCTTGATGTTGTTATGATAACTTTTAATGAGAAGGTAGCTTATGCCGCTGCAACTCATCTGCTTTATGTGCTTTTTTCTTAGTATTGTATGTAAACCATTGGTCGCTTAGCCAATAAAGGTTTTGGTGGCACAGTAAGTGCTATGGCCATCTTTGGAAATAGGTCCGGATCTCTCCAGGATAGAACCATCGTACCATCTGACCTATTGTCCTCCCAGAAGGGCACCCCTCTTCTGGTCCATCCTATGTTAACCCCTGACATAGGGTACCCTAGTGGCACTCCTACTCTAGGGGTCATAGGCTCTGTCTTCCCTACCACCCATGCTTTGCCCTTTTAATCAGAGCGCTTTGCTCCCTTTCTTGTGCCTACAGGGGCTCCTATTGTAATTCTCCTCAGGTGCCTGTCCCCTACATGGGTGTGGCTTAACCTATTAAATTCACAGCTCAAACAGACATGCAGGGTGTTGAAAGACGTGCCTTTGTTTTTATTACATGGATACTGAAATACGTAATATTGCATCATGAAATACAAGGCTAACTATAGATGTCATAATTATAAATAAAATGAGAGGCAAAATGGCCGTTTTCCCTTAGAGTAGAGATTTTTTTCACCTGATCTGCTGAGTTCATTACCTTCAATTCAATGTCAAAAATTAATATACGATCACTAATTAATTGGAAAACATTTTAAATAAGTCATCCCTGAGGAAAACAATATTTTTTTAACATTGGTAGAAATAGCTGAATGTTCTATGCTTTAAAATTAATTAAACACCAAACTAAACTTCAGCGTTAAGGAATTTCAGTGTTTTTATTATTCCATGTCATCTAACAAAGTAAGTACAGTATGTTGCCCTATTTCTCGGACACCCCTATTTCCGGACACTTCGACTTAACGATTCCGTATTTCATTGAAACAATAAAACAAATCCGATCCTTATGTTCCGAAGACTTATCGACTAGTCAGCTTTCGTTTGATACCTTCATGGCCAAGCCACGCTCCGTTTACGCGATAACATTCAAGTATATTCAGTTATTTATGTCATAAAGATCGTCCAGAAATAAGGCATCCAACTCGACGAACTCTTTCCAAAATTACGAAGAATCCAAACAGCTTCAGGCGATGAAACTTTTCGAACTACTTAAAAGACCTGGAAGCTAACTTGCGGCTGAATTTCAGCTTGTTTGCGTTGTTTTGAGGTAAGATATTACGGGGTTAAGGGGTTAAGAGCACGGAAATCGCAAAGCTCAAACCGCGTGACCTTATCATAGATATTAATGACATAGGGACCTATCTATGCTTGTTCAAATGGGTAGTTAGACTTTGTAGTGTACTCAATAATATGTAATAGTGGTCAATTACAATAGCATGTAGACTTGGCCATTTTCTTCGCGAGACGTCCTCGCAAATTAAAATCCGCGTGGGAGAGCGTGCGTGTTTCACAGGCGAAGGCGCAATTTGTTCTAAAAATAGAAAAATTGTCCCATATCATAGGGACACCCTATATAGATAGGATATGGATAGGGCATGTTCTACGCATGGCATACGATCAGAATCCGCGAATTGCTCTTACCTGGACACCGGAGGGAAGGAGGAACAGAGGACGGCCAAGGGAGACATGGAGAAGGACGGTGGAGGGAGAGAGGCAGAGGATGGGCTTCAACACTTGGGGCGAGGGTGCCATCGCTGCGAGAGACAGAGTGGGATGGAGAAAACGAATCAACGGCCCTATTCTCCCAGAGGAGAAATAGGAAATAAGTCAAGTAAGTCATAGGGACACCCCCAATACTAGAAATGGCGCAGGCTTACGGTCTCCAACCCCGATTATGGCTCCTGCTCGAATACGAGTAGGCACAGGCCTCGTATACTGTAATTTTTTAGGTTTTCTAGTGCGTCTGATACACCTGGGATATGCTATTAGAATCCGGCCTGTTTTTCCACATTCAAATTGAACGCTCCGGGTGTTCATCACGTATTCAATATTGAATACTCGTGAATACTCTAGGGGCACTTCACGCTGACATATTCGATGTTAGAATACTCTAGAATATTTTTCATTTGGCGCAGTGTTAATCCTTGCAAATCGAAATACAAAACTTTATACACTGAACCTGTTCCATTTATTTCTTCAATATTTTTACGCATTTTATTTTTATCTCTATTTTTAATTTTCTTTATTTCGTTTATTTAAAGAATCTGACCCACCCATTGTGCATCGCGAGTCAAACCGCCATTTTTGGGGCCCCTGAAAAAGCGAGTTTTAGCGACCGACATATTTTATCTGTTTCCAGCGACGTTGAATGTTTCAAGCAGGTGACATCTTTACGAAAATATACTCCTCGCTAATTTTTCTTTCTTTGGGGTTCGTTAATTTTTGTGCAATCGCTTTTTGTGATAACAATAACAATAATAGAAGCGCGTGATGCAAAGTGGGTGGGTCAGGCTCTTTAATTTTGGTGTCAGCCTTTTTAGTGCGGAGTGCACTATTGGGATGATGTGTTGTGGGCTGTCCTCTTCTAAGCCACTATGGCACTAAAGGTCTAAAGCGCTAATGTGTAAACTTTAATGTTTGTTTAATTAATTAATACCAATTAATTAATTAGTCTTGCGGAGGGGGTGGGGGGGCTAGTAGGAACCTGTGTGCACTGTACCACATAAAACGCTGGTTTCCTTGAACATCAAAAGGTATATATATGTTTCAGAAAACACCATACCTGCCTTGTGGTACTATCTTTACAGTTCCTAGAACAAAGCGATTTGCTACCAACGTATGCGCAGAAGATTAGTTTGTGTCACTTTACTGCACACTACCATTCTCGTCCCAGAGGCCGCGATCCTTTTGGTCAGCACCAACAATCGCGACCTCTGGGAAGGACCAACACCGGAAGTCCGTGATTTTCGGACTTCCCGTCACTCTGCGCATGCACAAAATCAAATCTGACAAATCTGATTCGCTGAAAGCTACAAAACGAGTTCTCTACGCATGCTCACAATTTGGTTGCGGCCAGAGGTCTCGATTCCTTGGTGCTGACCAAACGAATCGCGGCCTCTGGGGACGAGAATGGCACACTACAAGATGGAAGTTAAAGTACGCAAATACGGAATCGCACTAGAACGTCTTGTACTCTTCCTTGCTGTAGAACACAACGTGTAAGGCGCGTTCGTTTTAATGCTATCTGATTTTAGTCGGGTAGGAGGAATATTTTGACTCATTTTGGGTGTCGACACTTTTATCATGTTCAGTATTGTGGTTGCATATCTTTTATGTGGAATAACCCAAGCCTGTGTATTTAAGAGTTTTTCTGCAGTTTTTTCAGGGTTCAAATAAAGAGAAGCGTATTATTTTTCTCCAGTGTCTTGTCTATTTCTCCTTTTAATGGACACGTGCAAACGTTGTTCAAGTTTCCCCCGCTGCACACTGCCAAGCGCCTCCAGAACTTCCGTTACCGCTAAGTCTGTGCCAGGGTTTAATCTTTTGCATTAATGGATAGTTCACTGAAAAAGAAGAGTCAAAACATTGATGTTTGGATAAGACTTTTTTCAAGTTTGAAGCAAGGAAAGTTCCCAAATATTGCAGTAGGCTCCGTGGCGCCTTCCGAAAACCGCAAATAAATAAATAATCATTGTTTGAGGTATTTAGTTTTCACCGGTGCTGGAAACTCTTGGTCAAGCAAAGCTGTTTAAGTATCATGTTACATACGTTTGCGAGAGAAAAGCAAAAGTATCAAGTTACAAACGTTTGCAAGAAACAAATAAAAGTATCAAGTTGCAAACGTTGACAGTCACGTTTGCTGCCATCCTCGTCCCCAGGGCCACGTGTTTTCTTTTAACCACGTGACCCAAAGAAACGAGGGCTCTGGGAACAAGAATGGTTTGCTGCTTGAATGCCTTATTGCAATTAAAATAAACTAAGATTGACGTCAAAACCAAGGTTAAAATTAAAAAGCTGTCTTGACTAAAGCTTCTGAGAAACGATTTTTATCTTGCCGTGGAAGACGTCACTGTAGTATCAGGAGTACGATAAATATACTTGAAATTTTGTTGAGAAAGTGGCGTCTTTACGTTTTTGTGTCCGGAATGACATATCATGAAAAGCCCTCTAGTCTCTACCCTAAACAAAACGTATTACACTTGGAAATCAAAGTTGTGTATTGGGTGTTAAAAAAAATATTTAAGAAAGTCAAGTAAAAAAGTAAGCAAAATATCTAAAGTTTCTGTCTGCTCATATTTGGCAAAGCAATTAGTATAATTATAACCGAAGTCACTACGGGCTGGGTGGGTGGGTGGGGGGGATAGGAGGCCTGCAGGAGTACTCTCACATATGTAGATGACCATCCTAACGGCTGTGACAAATGACGAAACGTTACAGACAGAAATGTTTCCCTGTCTGCCCGTCTGCGCAACAGAAACATTGTCTTTGCAAAAATTGTTTCCCAGTTTGCTCAAAAGGAGCAAGAACGTGTCCTCGTTTGCCACGGCATGTTAAGTTGTAGATAACACTCTGCACTATCTGAGATCATCTCACTAGTTAGTGTTCCGTGTTATTCCGGGCTGTTGCGGGTTTTCTTTCGGAGTGTTTCAGGTGTATTCCGGGGTGTTCCAGGTTTTGTTCCGGGTGTTTTAGGTGTATTCCGGAGTGCTCTAGGGGTGTTCTTGGTGTTCCGGGGTGTTTCAGGTGTATTCCAAGGGTGTTCCGGGGGTGTTCTGGGGGAGTTCCGGAGTGTTTCAGGTGTATTCAGTGGTGTTCCGGGGCTGTTTTGAAGGTGTCATGGGGGTGTTCCATGTTTTACAGACACCCGTGACTTTGAGGTATGTATATTTCAAATGCAACTTTATGTACATTTATCAGAAAATATTTGTATATTAAAAATAATAGTGAAATTAATTTGGACAAGCGCGGAAGCACTTTCCTTCTCATTCAGAACTGCTAGTTTTATTTTATAGAAAGTAGATTTATTTTGTGTGCTGCTATAAAAATTAAAATACATCGATCTGTATTGACGTGGTAAAACGTGGACTACGGGATGAGTAGAGATTGTCTCTTGACTGGACTTCCAAGTTTTATTTGAGCGAATTGGAGATAACCATTTCGACGAAAATATTATTATTTTAATCAGCACAGCCTGGAGTCTAGCCTTTCTTTTGATTAATAGTATTAAATCTAAATTCTCCCCACTTGTGATATCAACCGGTCCCTTGCAGCACCAGTACTGTAGCACCGATATGCTGTGTCTTTTTATCACGCATGGTTTTTGCCCATGCGTTTTCATGTTCAAATGGTTTGGTTATCTACATTTTTCTTTGCCAAACTTCGGGGGCCAGTAAGTGAACGGGTCATTTTATTTGGGCGGGCGTTTGCGTTGGTTCAATTCAAATCTGTCCCCTGTGCAATTCAAATCTGTGTCCCTGGGGTAACCAGGACTAGCATTCCGTCCAGGGGGAGTAGAAATACTCTCTTCATGCTACAGCAACCGGGATAAGCTCCGACCTGATGGGCCACTAGGCTTGAATGCAGACTTTGCATTTTTATAAAAGAACTTCATTTTTGGAGAGGGCCAGTGGTTGAAAAGTGAGAACGTCTTATGAAGAGGACGGGCAAGGATATTTTTGTGTTGTCATGATCTGTTCATTTGTGCTCTGTGAATCGTGATTTGAAAAAAAAAACTGTTCCGTGAATCGCGGATTGAAGTGTATTCCGTGAGGCGTGAAATTTCCTTGGTTTAGCCTGCGTAGCCGGAGGGATTTGAGGGTGCGAGCTACTCACTCAGCATTCGCGGGCGAAGCCCACAAGGTTAAGCGGCGAAGCCGCGCGAGTGGAAATATCCCGCCTGCCTCATTGCTTATGGGTTTTGCTAGCCGCCCACTTTTATCGCCTTCAGTGATCTAATTATCAGAGAGCGAGGTGTAATGTGTTTATTGACAGGTTTGTGTAGTGCGAACAAACCTCAAAACCGCAAACTAATTACTAATCCTACGTTCGTGACATTAACTCGGTCTTCCGACCCTTTTTTGCTTTCTATTTATTTGTGATAGCGCTATTTGAAGACGTTTTAATGTCTAGAGGTCATAGGACTTCGCAGGTTTGCACGGTTTCCCACGGGTTCCTGACAGTTTCCTGTAGCTGTTAGTAGAATTTGACACCTTGGTAATTACTCGGGCTCGCCGAGTTGTAATTTCGGCATTATTTTCTTTTTCCACGTTCAGTCACAAATCGCAGTCTGGGCTTTAAAGCGCATGCGTCGAGTAGGTGAACGGTCGCTCAGCGCTCTGCACATCGCTGAGCACATGGAAAGCAGAAGTTGTTTGAAAGTTTATTGTAGCACGGATTCCATGACTTCAAGGGAACTGAAATCACATAGAAACGAACACGCCGTGCGCGGTAGGCCCACGCGAAAGGACGTTGAGCATGCCTTTTCGAGCGAACATTTATGAGTGATCCGTGTACATGTCAATAAACAAAAGTTGAAGTACACGAGCTTCAAATTATAACGTGCAAAGTTATACCTTTGCCGGGGTGGGCAATCATAGAATACATTTTATTGTCTATTCAATCCAAGTCAGCGGAAGTCAGAGGCTCCAACTATCTCTGCATTTTAATTTTACGAACCAGAAATGATATGGAAACTACTATAAATATGCAAATTCACAGGCAGCCATTCGATTTTGTCACATACATGTAGGTATAAAACACTTTCATAGCTGTACATAAGGTGACACAGAGTTATCGCGGTTGTGTAATTAATCTATATTTATACATAAAAATCAAGTTTCAGTGAAAAAGAGCAGCCCGAGTGCACGCAGTCATGCGTCTAGTGTTGCATATGTTTTGTCGGTGCGGTTTGTTTTGGCTCATTACTACTTGCACGATATGTTTAGTTCTCAAAATGTTAGCTCTGGAAGGACCAGAGCTGAAATTTTCCGTGAAGTTTATGACAACTTGCACTGAATATTTGCGATAACGGGCCCGTCTATTAATTTTTAATGCAGATTTGTTGTTCGTGATCACGGATATTTTTCTGTGACCGCCGGCGTGGGAAAGATGAAGTATCAATTAACACTTGATTGGCATTTCACCACTATCAGCCAATCCAAAATTCGTGTTCACTTGGTGAACACATAATTCCAAAAAAGAGCAGGCGGGATTTTAACTCGACTCGTCACCAACCTCTCCACGGCCTTGTCGCTCCAACGACGGCCTCCCAAAAACAAAAGCAATTCGCCGCGAATCCCGCCAGCTACGCAGGCTATCCTTGGCTGTGAATCGTGAATAGGTAAGAAATAAATCGTGAATGTCTAAAGTTGAGTTCATAGCTGAATTTCACTGCATTGTGATCCGATTTTTTCTGTGACTTTAGTGAATTTTTCGTGATTTGTGACAAGACCCGCCCGTGACAAGACCACCCCCCCTCCTCTCCTCTCCTCTATGAAACTCTTCCAGCCCCTACTCGGATAAAATATCACATGTGATAAAATATCACATGACCAGTTTTGGCGGGCAGGAGTGTTTTGTAATCCCACGAGTTTGTCGACATCACTATACAGATTTTCTTTTTGCCTGAATATTTAACCAAAGCAACCAGTGAGGTACGTAATATAACCCATAACGTTTTATTTTCCTTATGACATTTCACAAGCCTGTGTGTAATGTTGCTGTGCAAGATTTGCTGAGATTTGTTCGTACAGCAGTCGATCAACTCGGGTCTGTTTCAGAGCTGTTCCTTTCATCGTTGTGTTTTGACTCATGCCTGGCTATTTTCCTGTTTCTATGTGCTTTTGTGGTATAAATTTGAGTGTAATTCCTCGTTTCTGCGGATAACGACTAAAATTTTTAGATCTACCCTTGTTTCATGAATCTTACCGGGCTCCGGGACTCCCGGAATAAGGATATGGATCGAAACCTCCATACTTGCACCATTTCACCTTTTGACTCCAACCATCCCAAGGAACATTCCATCCAGGGCTCATGCCAAAAGATCACATAAGGTACTGCATGATTTGTAGGAAAAAGCAAATATCTATGCCAAAGATCTTTGACGTAACTGTAACTTGCATGGAATGTAGCCTACCACCTGAATTTATTTATTTTTTCTTGGCTGCATAACTTTGTTGCTTAAATCTACAAATAACATTCAAGCCACAATTTACTATTTAATATCACACATGGTAACTATACAATACTTTTTTTAAACTGTGACCTACAGCATGATACTGATATTTAAAAATACAATATGGTACCACTTGCAGAGTTTAAAAAAATAATTGAAGAAAAAATAATAAGAAGTTGTTGTACCAATAATACATGTACATGTACCTGGTAGCAAGCATTGTCATCTTTGATGTCAAATTAGGATATTTGGAACAACTTTAAAATATATATCGGAATTGGTCTATTGCCTTGACAGTAGTGTTAATGTACTTTAGCTGAGGTCATATGGTAGGGTACCCTTTACAGGTAAACAATCAATCTGGACTAGAGTAGAGAAGTAGTGGTTAACTGTAATGCTGGAAACATTTACTTTGCATAATTATTTTCCTGACCAATTTGAGGCAAGAGAACATAAAATGTGTTGCGATTTGTAGGTTTTTAATGCGGTTAAAATGCAATTTTAACAAAGTTGACAACAAAGAGCGGCCAGCGGTTAGCGACCAGCGGTTAGCGGCCAGTGGTCAGCAGTCTACATCCTCAGCTCACAGGCTCACAGGATTCATTCAGTCAAACAGCAGTGTTCATTGTGTAGCTTTGTCTGCCATTTTGTGCTGGGCATTTCAGCTGTCTTCTTACATTGTCATGCGAGTGCTTCTTCGAAGTTTTTCCCGGTTGGATAGTGTTGGTAGCGTTCTCCCTTCTTTTTTTATTCTAGTTTTGCCCTCTAGTTCAGTTCCCGTTTGTCTGGGAGATTTGCGTGGCCATGTTCTTCGCATCGCAGGTTAACGTGTTCAGTGGGCCTTTGTCCAATTCCGATTGGCTCGGACCTCGTTAGCTTGTCTCAGTCACGGTCTACATACAACATCTTGTCAGCGGGAAAGATTCTGTAGGATGGTGGCGGCATCTGCCATTTGCATCGGCCCTTGTACTTCAGTTGTGCTGTTTCCCGCGCTTCGTGAGTTTGACACCCATCGCAGGATGGACGAATGTTGGCTCTGTTCACTTGTTTTTATTTCGAGTTTCCACCTATCGGAGTATCCTTTTTGAGAGGAACTTCGGAACGGAACATGTTTTTTGCTTTGCCTGTTTAGTCCTATTAGGCCTGGTTCACACTGGCAACATAAGGCTGACATAATGACATAACGACGAGGTCACGCAAATGCACTTATGTTTTATGTCACCAGTGTGAACAACACAACATAACGAAATAGCAGGAACATAATGGCACAAAGCTACATGAACATTAACGACATACATGTAAGGAAAAGATTGATCTTTTCTTGATGTTGTTATATCCATGTCGCTAGTGTGAACCAGGCTTTACCAGTACGGCATGTGTCATGTGCTGGCTGTCATCTGTTTAGTTCAGGCATTGCGGCGTGGCTTTTTTGGCGTGTTTATTGTTGTCTGTTGATTTAGGGGCTTCGGTTCTGGCGTTGCAGCATGGTACTTTTTAGTGTGTTTACTGTGGTGTGTCGATTTAGCGGGTTTAGTTCTGGCATTGTAGGGTGGTATTTTTGGTGTGTTGCCGGTTGTCTGTCGATTTAGCGGGCTTAGCTCTGGCATTGTAGGGTGGTATTTTTGGTGTGTTGCCGGTTGCCTATCGATTTAGCGGGTTTAGTTCTGGCATTGTAGGGTGGTATTTCTGGTGTGTTGCCGGTTGTCTGTCGATTCAGCGGGTTTAGCTCTGGCATTGTAGGGTGGTATTTTTGGTGTGTTGTCGGTTGTCTGTCGATTTAGCGGGTTTAGCTCTGGCATTGTAGGGTGGTATTTTTGGTGTGTTGCCGGATGTCTGTCGATTCAGCGGGTTTAGCTCTGGCATTGTAGGGATGGTATTTTTGGTGTGTTGTAGGTTGTCTGTTGATTTAGCGGGTTTAGCTCTGGCATTGTAGGGTGGTATTTTTGGTGTGTTGCCGGCTGTCTGTTGATTTAGCGGGTTTAGCTCTGGCATTGTAGGGTGGTATTTTTGGTGTGTTGCCGGTGTTCTGTCGATGCAGCGGGTTTAGTTCTGGCATTGTAGGGTGGTATTTTTGGTGTGTTGCCGGTTGTCTGTCGATTCAACGGGTTTAGTTCTGGCATTGTAGGGTGGTATTTTTGGTGTGTTGCTGGTTGTCTGTTGATTTAGCGGGTTTAGTTCTGGCATTGTAGGGTGGTATTTTTGGTGTGTTGCCGGTTGTCTGTCGATTTAGCGGGTTTAGTTCTGGCACTGTAGGGTGGTATTTTTGGTGTGTTGCCGGTTGTCTGTCAATTCAGTGGGTTTAGTTCTGGCATTGTAGCGTAGTATTTTTTAGTGTTTACTGCTCAATTAGCGATGCAGACTATAACATAGCGCACACGCTGGTCCTATCTAATTCCTATCGAGCCATCATGATAAAAATCTTTATGTAAACACGGCCAAGCTCAATGAAATGACGTGTACAATTGCATTTGAAGCAGCTGAAGAATTGTGTCTTCGCGAGGCCCGTTTCCTTATTTTTGATCAAGTTTTAGGTCAGGTAAGTCAATGTTGATTAACATTTTCTTCATTCGAACAAATTAGAGCCATCTCTGAAAACTCTTAACTCCCTTTTTAGCTTTGATTTCATCGATCATTTCTCTTCAACTGCAAGACGTTGAGGGCGAACTAAACAAAACGTTAGAAACACTTAAAACCTGCTGAAACATTCCGCTGTGATAAATCGTTACGAACAATATCAAGTATTGCTGTGTCTGTATTTCAGACTTTCTTTCTATACTTCAGACGGACATGCAAGCCGTCAAATAGCCAGTGACTGTTGTCGGTTTAAAAATGTTTAATGCCATCATGATGATCTCATCGACCAAGCCTGAACTATTTAAAAGTTGTAAATGACGTAGTTGAGTGTTTTAAAAATGAAAAAGAGAACAGAGACTTCGGAGACTTCTGATTTTGTGAATAAATCTCAGTCCTTGAAAACAATTTTTTGTCCTTGAAAAGTCCTTGAAAAGTCCTTGAATTTTGTTTGTCTGAAGTTGTACGAACCATGTAAAATCGTTACCCAACGTCTAATTTCTTTACCATTTTGCGAGATTCTATTGTCAGATTAATCTCTGTTTTAAATTCTGTTTTTCAAACTGACCTAACTGAATTTTCATTCTGCAAAACTAAATAAGTACCATGATGTCGGCACTCACGGAATTTGTCGTGGTCGTAACATACCTGAATGATAAGGTCATAGGTGTCTACCCGATCAAATTGGAGTCATGCAATGTATGACGTTCAGTTCCAAATTAACACATGTACATGATCATAGCTTATACAACTTATTGCCGACTGATTTTGCGAGAGCAAAAAATAAATAATTTTAATAGCGCGGTTATACGGTCAATGAACATCTTGTCTGTTCTTACGGTGAGCTAAAAACATTTTATTGCCATAGTCATGTGACTGATGACGCCATCAAACCGACTTTACAAAAAATATCTACTATTGGGGAACATGATATGTTCACATGGTGAACTGTGATTCCAGGCTTGAAACTGACAAAGTAATTTTACATTAAAAAAATTCAGGTGCAAAGGATGCTGGGAAGGTTCATATTACAATATGATAATATTGTTTGTGATTATCATTATTATTATACTAAATTATCCGGTGGATAACATTATCCAACCTTTGAACAACTGCAGCCAGGGAAGTCTGTACTAAATAATTGTCTTTGTAGTAGTATTAATATACTTTAGCTGTTTCTTACAGACAATGGATAGTCTAAAATGCTATACTGTAACAGAATACTGCTTTCTGCTTTTTATCAGGATTCAAGAACAGATGTTGAAAACAAATGGAAAGAAAGCAGTTCAATGCACTACCTGTGGTAAATGCTTCAGTTACAAGTCAGCACTAAAAGTACACCTGAGAATTCACAGTGGGGAGAAACCATTCAAGTGTACACAATGTAACAAGTACTTTAATCAGGCAGGCAGTTTGAAAAGACACCTGAGAATTCACAGTAGAGAGAAACCATTCAAGTGCACACAATGTACCAAGTGCTTTAATGTTGCAGGCAATTTGAAAACTCACCTGAGAATTCACAGTGAAGAGAAACCATTTAAGTGCACACAATGTAACAAGTACTTTAATCAGGCACGCAGTTTGAAAAGACACCTGAGGATTCACAGTGGAGAGAAACCATTCAAGTGTACACAATGTAACAAGTACTTTAATCAGGCAGGCAGTCTGAAAAGTCACCTGAGAATTCACAGTGGAGAGAAACCATTCAAGTGTACACAATGTAACAAGTACTTTAATCGGGCAGACAATTTGAAAAGTCACCTGAGAATTCACAGTGGAGAGAAACCATTCAAGTGTACACAATGTAACAAGTACTTTAATCGGGCAGACAGTCTGAAAAGTCACCTGAGAATTCACAGTGGAGAGAAACCATTCAAGTGTACACAATGTAACAAGTACTTTAATCGGGCAGACAATTTGAAAAGTCACCTGAGAATTCACAGTGGAGAGAAACCATTCAAGTGTACACAATGTAACAAGTACTTTAATC
>OX393568.1:7349297-7414297 GCA_947652115.1 Blastomussa wellsi | reverse complement strand
TCCCATACATCATTACATCACTGAAATAGCGAGATTTGATTGGCTTTCATTTTCGCGCGCTTTGCATTTTCGCGCTCTTTGCAATCGGAGCCTTCCGTACAGAATCTTTCACTTTCGTTCGCGACAATAATATGATGTGAGATTTTGACGATGAGTTCGTGCGTTCTTTCTTTTGAGGTGAGGGGCGGCTGTACACAGGCTAGTATTTCACCGCCTAAAGAACTTCAGGCGCAAGAAGGCGTGCGCGCATAAAGCGCGAAAAAGTGAACCTCTCCCGACCCCTACTCGGTAAGATAAAATATCACGTGACTAGTTTTAGAGGATAAATGCGTTTGTGATCGCACGAGGTTGTGTTGAGCGTTTCATAGTGTCGCTCTTGCGTTTTCTTTTTGCCTGAATATTTACCCAAAGGATTCAGTAAGGTACGTAATATAACCCATAACGTTTTATTTTCCTTACGACATTTCACAAGCCTGTTATTTTAGTTGCTATGCACTGAGATTGTTCGTACAGCAGTCGATCAACTCACATGGCGTTAAATGCAGGAATGGCTCCGGGACACTTAGATTTTTTTTGACTTTGATTTTTTCGTCTAATAAAGAGAAAAAAACAAAGTCAATTATAAAAGCACAGAGGTGGAATCGATCCCGGGTCACCTCGAACACGATCTATTCCTACTAACCACTACACTACCGAGGCCCGCCTGCCGAATACCGAAAATTTTAAGATTTTATCGTTTTACCCTTACCATTCCTGAGAGCTAACCGCATAACCGCAGTGCTTAGTAGGCTAACCGGAATGCAAAAGTAGGCTAACCGGATTGCTTAATAGGCTAACAGCAGTGCTCAGTAGGCTAACCGGATTGCTTAGTAGGCTAACCGCAGTGTTGTAATAGGCTAACCAGGGTGATTTTGTAGTCTAATTTAGCTAACCAAACTCGTTCCCAGTGCATTCCGAGCCCGGAGCCATTCCTGCAATTAAGCGCTACTGATCAACTCGGGTCAGTTTTAGAGCTGTTCCTTTCATCGTTGTGTTTTTTAACTCGTGCCTGGTTATTTTTCTGTTCCACTGTTCCTTTTTTTTGTTATAAGTTTTATGCATGCTTCAATTTTACCTGTAACCAGAGAGTCGCAAATTCGGACCCTTAAGGATTTTTTGAGAGACCTGTTTATTTACATGTATTGTTTATTTCGTGTTATAATATTCATTCTTTTGTGAATTATGCGATTTTCAAGAATTGTGCGATCGGATGCGATTTCAGGTCGATTTTGTGAAATCGCACCATCGCATAATATCAGAAGGCCTGCATAACTGACTCCATAAAGATACAAATTACATTCAAGCTTTCTTTGTGATTGGTATCTGGGCATTTAGCCCCCAATCCTTTACCCCCTAGTCGATTAGCCCCAACTGAAGTCGATTAGCCCCCAACCTGAAGTCGATTAGCCCCCAACAGAATCAAACAAAGCTTGACAACTAAATCAGTAAACTGCTCTAAAAAAACCTACCGGTACTTTAAAATTTTGTCAATGAACTGTGTAAACTATTAAATATTATCTGTCAACTGCAGTTGACAGATATTCTGCAGTATACATCAATTAACGATGATTCGGTAGATGTCTCACAAAGTGCCGCATAACGGCAACTTTTCTAGCTGTAAAATGCTCTTTGTTGACAATTTGTTGAATAATAAAACAATTATCCTGCTCAATCTTGCAGAATATCACCTGATTTTAGCCAACTCGGCCTACGGCCTTGTCAGATAACTATCAGGCAATCTCCGCACGATTTTGCAGGATAATTGTTAATTACAACGTGCTACATGTATAATACCCACTTAGCAACACTGAACATTGTCCGACAGTGTCAGTTGAATAAAAACATTGTCAAACTCCGATTGATTGAACTACAAACAGTGTCAGACATTGAAGAATTTGACAAAATTAATGGACTGACTTTCCTAGCGGCCATTTTTGTGTACGTTATTCATGTGTTCGATTAGTTTGCGCATAGTAAAGCGTTTGACTTAAAAACTTTACACAGAAGCAAACAGCATTTTACAATGTCAAATGAACTGCCTTTGATACTATTTAGTAAACATTTCCAGATATCAAGAGCCATTTTCGTTTATGCAAATTTATTCTATTAGTTTTTTCATCCATTTTTCACATCTTACACATGCCGCCACATACATGTAGCAACAAAGTCAAACAAAGCATGGATTTGATCGATCAATCACATGTTTGACTTAAAAACCTTGCACAATGACATTGGGATGGTGTGTTGGTGGGCATGCAACTATAAAAAATGTTTGTGTTGTTTACAAACAATTATTGGATGAGGTTTATGTGATATCCAGACAAGGTCAAGACCTTTATTATTCCGGATATCACAAAATTAAATCTAATAATTGTTTTATTATACATTATCCTGGTTTTCAGGCTTCCCATGGAGTAAAACAATCCATCCTTTTCTCGCACTTCCTCGGGAAAAGTTTTCAACGTTTGCGCTAATTCTTTTTTGTTGTGTGGCTCATGAATGTTTTTCCCTTTAAGGTAATCGCAGAACAGTTCTTTTGCCACTTTTGTTGATCTTTTTAATTAGTATTTTCCAAATCTTTATCTTCAAGCAATTTCTTGAAGGGGTGGAGGGGGGGAATCAACAAGTCGTGTTCTTACTTCGCTGTCCGCGAAGAAGACATTGCCCTTGGAAATCATGCATTGTGTGCACAATCAACAGATTATTCACTAAGGCCCGGTTCAGACAACGATCTTTTCATGAGTCGAACTCAATTCGAATTTGGGCCGACCCAAATTAACAAAAGTACGCCTGTTGATTCAGACGCCGTTCTTTTTGGCCGTTCCTAAATACAGTTTCAGTAAAACCAGTCAAAATAATGCAAAATACATTAACCCATTGACTCCTAAACTGGCCGTAACCGGCCGTGACAGACCTTGATCTTTGTTCCGCTTCTGACGTCATCAGCTTTGACCAAAATAGGAATCCCATTTATCCCAGTTCTACAGAAGGAAAAGAGCTTTCCAATGATACCCAGATGATATTGATTGGGCCAATGGAGCTTGAAATATGCAGGAAAACGCTTAGAATTTTCCGCCAAAAACTGGTACATGAAAAGGTCATGAAAAGTATGTTAGGCATTCCAAAAGTAAAATTGAAATAGCCATTCCAAATTGATTCAGACGCCAATCTTTTCATGTACTTAATTCAAGGAATTAGGTTCGGCTCATGAAAAGATCGGCGTCTGAACCGGGCCTAACCTGCTGGCAGTTTAGTGAATAATCTGTAGGTTGTGCTGTTTCCCAGAATTGACTGTAGGCTTTTAGCCAATGAGAAGACAGATGGTGACTGCAATGTATAATAATTGTAATAATTTTTTTCATTAATATATTCTTGGTCCTATGGTTTCAAAAAACTGTCACCTCACTTTAATTAGAACATGGATAACATAAAACTCCACCTCCTTTACATTGTTAAAGTATCTGCACCGGCAGAGCGGTCCACTAAATGAGGTCCCTAAAGAGTGTCCAACCTCCTGAAGCAGAAACGATCCTGCATGTAATGCTTCCTCGATCCATGACAGATCATCTGCCACTTCATTGTAATCACAACTTATCCACTCCACTTGACTTATCCACTTTTCTTGCATTGAAGAAAAGATTCATTGCTTTAGGACATACCACATAAATAGAACCCGCACTGGGATTTTTGTCTCAAACTTTGCTTATCAGTCATTTGTGCATGCTCCCAAAGCATGCTTCCTATCACATAAACTTGAGAGAATCCCACTTTAGAGAAGTTTTGACAAGAATGCTAAAAAATTGAATTTTCTTCCATTTTATGTATATTTCTATGCTAAGGTGTTGGTGCATGTAAAATATTCATGCCACCTTACCAATCCAGGAAAGACTCTCTCGCACTTGTTTTCCCTAGCCTACGTTGCAGCCGGCGTGTCACATAATCATCAGAATAGTCTGTCTGTGCATCTGCTCCCAAAAGCTTGTTCCGACCCCCTGCAGGTTTGCAAGGATCTGTGTATTCATTTCTGATTGGCTAGTTTCGTATAATTATATCGTGTAATTGTCACGCGACAATTTGAGAAGCTTACACTTTGAAAAACAAAAGTCGTAAAGGTAAAAAAGCCTGTGTCTAATGTGTCCATATATTGTAATTTATTCTGTCGTTTAATAGATAAGAGTCACGAAAGAGTATTGCTGGAGAAAGGGTGGAAACAATTCAACATCCTTGCCGAATTGAATAGTCTAGAGTTATCGATCCGATCAATAAGCAAGTACATGTACATCTGCAAAAACTGTGTTGCAGAACTGAAAAATAAGCGATCGCAAGAGCGATATCACAACTACAACACTGGAACCATGAGCGCTTCCAGTGTGATACATGTAGGAAGACACTGGAAAGTAAAAGATTTGCCGTATCCTGTTGTCAAATTCACGAATACATTGTGGCCTCCAAGAAATGTCTTTAGTGTGTTTTCTTGTTCTAGTAGAAGTTGATCGATTTCAAACATTCATCACTGATCTCCCTTGTTTTGTTTTCACGGGAAAAACAAGGAATATTAACTAGTTACGTGACTGCGCGGCTACATGCATGTGAAGTAAATTAAAATTGGACAAATCGAAAAGCTCGATAGAAAGCAATATGATACTAGCCAATCAGAAATGAATACACAGATTCTTGTAAACGGAACAAGCTTTTGGGAGCCGTTGTGCAGACGGACTATACCGGCTGTTTTGTCCATCTGCGACGCAGGCTAGTTTTCCCATGCTTCATACAGTTTACATGTATTTCTTCAAGTTCTGTTTAGTTTACTGGGTTCTCCTTGATGTGCTAACTTTATTTTGACAATTTCAATTAGAGAACACAAAACATCTTTCAAAAATACTTCCAGCAGTAGGGCACAGGCAGCGTTCAAGCTACGATTTGAGAAGTGGGTACCCTGCCATTCACTTAGATGTAATAGCCCACCCTCTCATAAATTGTCTTCAAAAAGTAGGCATCCATTCACCATTTCCACATCTCCCATAATACACTTTGTTTGTCCCAAAAATTTTGCTTATTTACAGGTATTACAGTCGTCCCAGGAGAAACTGAAGACAATGCTAATGTATTTTTTTTTGGGGGGGGGGTAGGGGTGGTAAACAAGGTATTATGGCCTTGGGATAAGTAGAAGTGCCAAATATAACAACTTGTCTGCTTGGGTTAAAGCCTGGGTAAATAAGGCACACACAAGGGTGCTGCCTGATAGGCCACCGGTAGGCTGAGGCACCTAAGTTACGTGTTGGACTTTGGGCTTCTAAAATAATGGCTGGGGCTCCAAACTATTCACAAGGAGCCCTTGAAAATTTCCTGGGCATCAGCCTTGATATAATGACCTGTTCAGTAATATTTTGTCTAGACCGCAGGGAATTTTCTACATAACTGCCTTGGCAGCAGCATTGATGTTCTTTCTCAAGGGGGGGGGGGGGGGAGGAGGCTGCTCCATATATGGGCTATATAGGTATGTGCCACAGGATAGGGTATGATAATTTTGATTTCAAGGGTATCATTTTTGCTTCTCTTGGCATAATTTCTTCACAGTGTGATCCTTAGATAGGGTACCTAAATTGTATTATTTGGCTATTTTGCAATTTGCAGTTTATGAAAACGTGCTAAACGAAAAAAATGGTCTGTCAAACTGAAAATGTTACAAAACGACCAAAATTTGACCCGTTTACACCTTTCTTAGTTTTTGTTTTCCTTGAAAAGGGTGTCATTCTTCGGGTTTGGTCCTTAAATACGGTAGGGTATCAAATTCCGTTTATTTTATCCTTAAATAGGGCCAGGGTTTAAGAACCTTTGAGGCACACACCTATCCAAAATTTAAGGGAGTACCCCCGGGTGTTCTTTAACTGTTCCTTAGAGGCAGTGGATAGTTTAAAATGCTATTGTAACAGTGCAGTAATTTCTGCTTTTTAAATAGGCTGCCAGGGCACGAGATCAGATGCCAAGCATTCATGGAAAGAAAGCATTTCAATGTACATCCTGTGATAAATGCTTCAGTTGCAAGTCAGATCTAAAAGTACACCTGAGGACACACAAGAAACCATTCAAGTGTACTCAGTGTGACAAGTGCTTTAATAGGGCTGGCACTTTGAAAGATCACCTGAGAATTCACAGTGGAGAGAAACCATTCAAGTGTACACAGTGTAACAAGTCCTTCAATGTGGCAAGCAATTTGAAAAGTCATCTGAGAATTCACAGTGGAGAGAAACCATACAAGTGTACACAATGTAGCAAGTCCTTCAATAGGGCAGGCAATTTAAAAATTCACCTGAGAATTCACAGTAGAGAGAAACCATTCAAGTGTACACAATGTAACAAGTGCTTTAATATGGCAGGCAATCTAAAAAATCACTTGAGAATTCACAGTGGAGAGAAACCATTCAAGTGCACACAATGTAACAAGTGCTTTAATATGGCAGGCAATTTAAAATTCACAGTGGAGAGAAACCATTCAAGTGTACACAATGTAACAAGTGCTTTAATAGGGCAGAGAATTTGAAAAGTCACCTGAGAATTCACAGTGGCGAGAAACCATTCAAATGTAAACAATGCAATAAGTGCTTTAATCAAGCAGGCAATTTGAAAAAACACTCGATAACTCACAGTGAAGAGAAACCATTCAAGTGTACACAATGTAACAAGTGCTTTAATGTGGCAGGCAATTTGAAAAGTCACCTGAAAATTCACAGTAGAGAGAAACCATTCAAGTGTACACAATGTAACAAATCCTTTAATGTGGCAGGTAATTTGAAAAGTCACCTGATGACTCACAGTGGAGAGAAACCATTCAAGTGTACACAATGTAACAAGTGCTTTAAAAAGGAAGACCATTTAAAACGTCACCTAAGAATTCACAGTGGAGAGAAGCCCTTCAAATGCACTTCGTGTGACAAAAGTTTCACTCAGCGCTCAAATCTGTCATGTCATGTCAGATCATATCATGGTGATTTACCCCACAAGTGCAGTCAATGCAGTAGAGGCTTCAAAGATGACAGTGGTTTAAAGAGACACAGGTGTAAGAAAGTATCCGTTGAAGACAGGGAGAAATTCACTTGCTGGATGTGTGGTGAATTTTGTCACAATGTTTGTGGTATTCTTTATCATATGTACAAACATGGTATGCGTAAAGATGTAACTAGTGCCTTGAGCTGTGGAGATAAATACATGTAGGTTATATTCAGTTGACTGAAGAGATTTTGTACCACAATAGAAATTTGTCTAAAATTTGTCACTTATGAAGCCTGACAAGAGTGCTTCTCGATTAGTAAGAGTTCATTCCTCTTGTCAGAGTGGGTTGTGATCTGTTTCGGTTTAATTATTTGCTAAATGACTTGAGCAACAATGTCGTTCACTGTGTGATGCTGTATAGTCAACGAAATGCAGCTGAGTTTACAAGGGCGAGTTAAAAAATTTACCAAAAGGATTCAATAAGATATGTAATATAATCCATAATGGTTTATGTTCCTGCATAACATTTCAAAAGCATGTTATTTCAATTAATGTCCTTGTTGTGCACAAGGACTTGCTGACAGCAGCCACTCAACTTGTTTCAGCTGGTTTCTGAGTTATTCCTTTTCGTCGTTGTATAATTTTTGACTTGGTCGTGCATGGTTATTTTTCTGTTCCACTGCACATTTTTTTTCTTGGTAACCCCGCCTCCGTAAACCACACCGTCAATTGCTCTCAACAAGTTTTGTTTGACTCCCCTGGTCCCCTCAGGACAATTATCGAGGCGGGGTTACCAAGGATTTTTTTAACGGTCGTGTGTCGTGACGTAGCGTGTACAGGCACAATGGAGATCTTTTTACCCTGGATTTTTAAAGCAAACGGCCGCTTGGCATCGATGGCAGAGCCTGGATTGAGTTGTTGTTGAGTTAATATGAAACTAGAACATCTCTTCTTGGAATTCGCGATGGATTTGAGGCCGTTTGACCATTTTAAGCTGGGATTTTTCGCTTGGCTCGTCGGGCGTTCCGAACTGGAGTGTGCAGCCTTGTTCTTTTCTTTGTAGTGGGGAACCCAGAAAGCGATAACTCGCCTAAATGGACGAGAATCGGCAAAATAAGCGTTCAGACAAGAATAAAAACACATTGAAAGTAAGGTAAGGCAATTTTATTTAAGATTTGGCAGTATTTCGGTTTGCTAAAAGGTGTTGTAAAATATTCCCATACAAATTCTTATATTTTTGCCATGACAGCTATTATGCAATATGATCCTGATCACAACGTGAGCTTGGGCTGCCTGTGGAGCGAACAACTGGAGCTGCAGTTTCAGCTGTTTTGCTGGCTACCCTCGAAGCTCTAAATATTCCTATTAAAGACTGCTATGGCCAAGGTTTTGACGGTGCTGCATCTATGAGTAGCGAAATGGTTGGGGTTCAGGCGAATATTCTAGCCCACACACCAAATGGTGTCTATGTCCACTGTGCTTCACATTGTTTAAATCTCGTCATATCTCATGCCTGTTCACTCCAATCAATTCGAAACATGATTGACAAAGTAAAGCAAAATTGCATTTTTTTCAATTATAGTCCAAAGCGAAATGGGCTGTTAAGTGCCATTATCCAAGAACAACATCCCGAAAATGGGAAAAAGAAGCCTTTAATTACACTGTGTGCAACCAGATGGGTTGCTCGAATTGAAGCGTATGATCACTTCTACGCTTCCTTTAAGTACACAGTGTTTGCGTTGGAGATCATGGCACACAATCTGCACCAAGATGAGTGCCCGGAGCAGTTCCATGGATGTTGGCAGGCAAAAACACGAACGGATGCCTCCGCACTTCTAAAAGCTATCACTGACTTTGATTTCATTGTAACATTCAACATAGCCTACTCCCTTCTCTCCCACATGACAGTTCTCACTGTCAAACTTCAGAAGAAGACAAACGATATCTACAAAGCCTTTGCTATGGTATCGGAGGTGAAGACAACATATAGAAAGATACGCACCAATTTCCGCGCTCATTTTGATGCTATCTACAATATGGCTGTAGCGATGGCGGAGAATGTTGGCATTGTACCAACAGCCCCAAGAACAACAGGAAGACAGCTCCACCGTGCCAATGCCCCAGCTGTTGACCCCAAAGAGTACTATCGGGTTAACGTCGCAGTCCCTTTCCTTGATCACATTATTTCAGAACTCGATGGCCAGTTTTCAGGTTTAACCGTGAGGGTAAGTAAGCTGCTCGGGTTAGTGCCATCTGTAATTCAGGAAAGCCAACTGCCACTGCTCAGCAACTAACTGACTTAGTAGATCTATACAAAGATGATCTGCCTTCGCCACACCTCTTCTTTGCCGAATTTCAGCGCTGGAAGATCAAGGTGCAAGCTGGAATAATTACGGCTGATTCATGCGCTGCGTCCTTGAAAGCATGTGATCCTGATGATTTCCCTAACCTGTACGTTCTTCTCAAGATTGCAGCCACTCTTCCCGTGACATCTTGCGAGTGTGAACGTTCAATCAGCACAATGAGAAGGCTGAACAATTACATGAGATGTACTATGGGCGAGAGTAGGCTCTCCTCACTGGCTCTCATGCATATCAAGTATGATATGCCTGTCGATCTGGACGAAATTGTCGATCTCTTTCAAGGCCTCCACCCGAGGATGATGCAATTGTCAAGCTTGCTTTACGAATAGTCCTGTAGTGAATTAGTAAGTAAGTGACCTCGATATATTCTAGTGATCTAGTATTATACGTAGTCAAAATAATTCCATCATTGAAAATATTTCCTTAACAGGCGTTCGGGATTTGATAAATGGAGTATTGAAAGACGAAAGGCGGCCGGGGAATGCATTTTCGTGGGGCCCAGGTGATACGTGTATTTAGTCCATATTGACGCGTTGGCGCTGCTTTTAGTACATTGACGGCGGAACCAGGGGGTGGAGGGCTTAAGCTTTTACCCTGAGATTCCTTTGCAGCATACGTCAAGCTTTCTAAAACGTTTAGTGTTTAGTGTATCAAGATAACAAGACGTCAGAATATTGCTGTTATGACTAAAAATACCTGTTATTATACACCCCATCGAGTATATAAATATTGACGTGCACAATGCTGAAAATAGCGTTTCCGGGCCTCTAGATTTCAAAATTTTCTTGGGGGCATGCCCCCAGACCCCCCTAGAGGCTGGCGCCTTCGGCGCTCGTATTAAACAACCCCCCTATACGAACACCCTTCCAAAAACCTCAGCTACGCGCCTGCTCTGGGTGGGCCATTGGACATAAATTAATCATGTTACATGAAAAAGGATTTCTGCAGTTCTGAATGTAAAGTCATTCTTGGGTAATTTAAAATGCTACTGTAACAGTTAAGTGCTTTCTGGTTTTAGATAGGCTGCCAGGATACAAAAACAGACGCCAAGCGCACATGAAAAGAAGCCATTTAAATGCACAACCTGTAAGAAATGATTTGAGTGTAAAAGACACCTGAAGAGTCACACTGTAGTGAGAAACCATTCAAGTGTACTCAATGTAACAAACGCTTTACTCTGCGAGGCAGTTTGAAAAGACACCTGATCATTCACAGTGATGAGAAACCATTCAAGTGTACTCAATGCAACAAGCACTTTAAACATCAAGGCAACTTGAAAACTCACATGAGAATTCACAGTGGTGAGAAACCTATCAAATGCACTCAATGTAGCGAGTGCTTCACCTGGGTCACAGCCTTGCAAAAGCACATGAGAATTCACGGTTGTGAGAAACTTTTCAACTGTAGTCAATGTAACAAGTGCTTTTCTAGGAAAAGCAATATGGAGCGTCCTCTGACAAGTCACAGTTGTGAGAAACCTTTCAACTGTAGTCAATGTAACAAGTGCTTTTCTAGGAAAAGCAATATGGAGCGTCATCTGACAAGTCACAGTTGTGAGAAACCTTTCAACTGTAGTCAATGTAACAAGCGCTTTACTCTGAAAGGCAATTTGAAACGTCACCTCAGATTTCACAGGGGCAAGAAACCCTTTAAATGCACCCAGTGTGACATGAATTTCACTGATCATTCAAGTCTGTCATATCATACTGGATCATAATGGCTTTCCTTGCAAGTCCAGTTAATGCAGTGAAGGCTTTAAAGATGACAGTAGTTTAAGGAGGCACAAGTGTAAGAAGCCATCCTTGGAAGACAGGGAGAAGTTCACCTGTTGGATGTGTGGTGAATTTTGCCACAATGTTTGTGGACTTCTCAACCATATGTACACAAACATGGTGCGTGGAAAGACTAAAAACTAGTACCTGAATGTGGAGAAATAGTGGGCTGAAATGATTGCCTTTCAGTTACATTTGGCTCTTTTTAAGGTGGCCGAACACAGTGTTTGAAACCCATGTCCCATTTATCTTTTTTTCTAAAACCGTTGGATCATGCGACTTTCGAAATTTGATAGTTACGCTGAAATGTACATTGTTGCCACGATCACGTGACTGGATATTAACATTTCTTTAAATTGTGTTTTTTTATATTTGCAGAAAATTAGTCGTTAGATTTTCTCTATCATTTGCTTGAACAAACTTGTAACAATACTCATATGGTTCTTACTACTGGCACTAAAGCATTCAACCTCATTTTTTTGACATCTGGATTTTTTCTGACATACCATTCTAACAAAAGACTTAGTGGTACGTTTACAACACACTATCATTTTGAGAAGGAAAATAGCTCATACGAAACCGGCGTGGAACAAATAACTCTGTCACTGTGTCCTTGTGCGCGCAATCCAGAGCGCGTGTGAAAATTGTGTTCGGCTACCTTTTTATCCAAGCATTGTTTACCAGGGAAGGGAGAGGTGAGAGCCACTAAAAAAAGAAAGCCGTCAACATACAGAACATTGTAATACCTTACCTGTATTAAAATTCGCGCATTGCTAGAATTCGCCTGGGCTTCGTGTAGGCTTACCCACCCCTCGGGGGGTGGGTACGGCTACACATAGGCTAGAATTCGCCCAGCGGCGAGTGCGCGAATTTTAGTACTGCGCGAAATATATCCGCGCGAAAAGCTTTGTCGTGTAATGTGAGACACTCATTGTTAGTTATGCAAATCAGTTGACTTATTAAGGCTGGTTCACTAGCGCACAAGCAAGCATAAGGACAATATTTTTTGTTATTTGTATAACTAACAAAGGATAATTTGTGCACAAACTTGTGCACTGTAACTTGCAAGCCTTATAGAAAGAGCCGCATTTTCTTGATGTGTGCGTACCAATTAAGCGACAGACTGTGCTAACAATATTCACCATTTAGAACTGCAAAACACCCCAAAATCACTCTCTGGCTTGCCTTCAAATATACTGTCTTCAGCAATAGACCTGGTTCATTTGGGAGGTTGTAATTGTTCTTTTTGTACAAACTCCCCATACACTTGAAGTTACTGGAGGGTCCTGAAGGGGTAAAATGGGAACTGGGGTTGGCCTGTTTTTGCACTGGGAAAATGCGATTTGGCTGAATGGGACTGGGATTTGGTCACTGGGAATGGGAAAAAAGCCAAAAATGGGAATGGGATAAAATATCTTTTACCCTTAACCAGGCGAGACATCACTTATCTTCTGGATTGAGAAACGTCAGAAAATTGTTCAAGCGCCTTGTTCGTGTCAATTTTTAGTATTTTTAGCCAGCAAGTTTTATTTTCCCCGAATCAGAGGCCTTGACTTGTGGTGAATGATATTTGTGTGTGTGTGTGTGTAAAGCCAAGTTTGCAGAGCATGCGTATTTTTATGATACAATAGCGGAAGCATAGTTCTCATACCAGAATCCTACGACCTTTAGTGCCTGAGGAAGAGGTAGAAAGCGCTCTTGAAACAACATTGAGCATGATCTGTCCTACCAGGCTTGGAAGAATGAGAACACTTGCAAGTCGGATCAAGAGAATACGCTCTAGTTCATATTTATTATACATTACAGTAACTATCTGTCTTCTTATTGGCCAATAGTCTATAGTTAATCACAACCTACATACAAATTATTCAACAATCTGTAGGTTGCGCGCATGATGATGTCAATCGTGAGAGACAAAGTTGCGGAGGAACTGTGCATAAGTGTTAAAATATTTTATGTGAAGCGCGAAATCTCGTTATTTCTTGACAGTTATGTATAATAAAACAATTATTAGATCATTCGTGTTGTGTGGTATCCGGAATTATCAAGATCTCGGTAAGAGTTATCATCCAAAGCCACACATGACAAAAACCTCATCCAATTTAATTGTGCCGTTTCAGTACAGTCTAAAAGGATCCTATTGTCTTCAGAACATCTTCACAAATCCTCGTGAATTTTTGCGTCTTTGTTGTGCCGTATTTTGAAGCAAGTAATTTTGAAGAGATACGAAGTATGTATACACCCTTTTAATAAGTCGCGGCGCCATTTTGAATATTCAATTTATGACGTCATTCGCGGAAAGATACACATAATTTCTTCAGTTCTGGTGCGCTTGGTATCTTGTGATAAGTCACATTCCTCTTACGGCTGTTGTCGAATATATCCCCATAGGATTTACACAATGGAACGGCACAATTGCGACCATTTGAGCCTAATAAAAAGGTTATCTTCTCAGTTTTATCTTGGGTAATAGGAAAGATACTGACCTTTCTTGGACTCTTCTTTTGACGATGACATTTGATATCGAGCGATCAAACATGGATCCAATGAATTGAAATTAGCGCGGCAAAGATTAGCGCAAGATGACAGGTTACTTTCCGCGAATGACGTCATAAACTTAATATTCAAAATGGCGCCGCGACTTATTAAAAGGGTGTATAACACTGGGATTTTTTCTTAATTCTGCTAGTGGGAATGGGATTTGAACACTGGGAAGTGGGATTTGGAAAACAATTGGACTGGGAAATGGGATTGGTAGCCCCCCTTCAGGACCTTCTTACTGTGACAAATTGTACAATTGTCACCTCCCAAATGACTCATCGCATGATCTTAATTGGATAGCAACAAACAGGCGAGTAGGAGGGAAAGGTTCAACAGATTCGGACGAACTTCCTTTGGAGGGCCATTATTGAGGCAACGGAAAAAACTTTCAATGATTTAAATCACCCTGGGGAATTCAAAAAAGTGCTCTTTGTCTCGATTTGCCTGTTAAATTGATCTTGACTAGGTGGGAAATGTCACAGCTCTCGTAAAGTCTCGCATGAATGGCTCGATACCCTGCGTGAAAACAATAGAACAAACAACAGGAACAATGCCCCTAAAATAATAGCAACTGCTGCCAGTACAATTTCAAGGTTACGACAACTGCTGTGGTGACGAGGTTGTTTATCTATTTGTGGGTCTGCATCCTAGACTCTAGAATTCTCAAGTTTACTCTCTCTTACGGTTAAACCTTTGGTGCGTGGCGCAGCTCCCATATATCTCAGTGCCCTTGTAATATTTCGTAGCAAAAAAATCACACATTTCAAGGTATTTTCCTAAAAGACGCTAGAAATTAAATAAGCGGAGTCTAGACAAAATACAGTGAATACAATTTCAGAAGTTGCAGCTGCTAGATTTTGGATACATATTAATTTTACCTTTTCTGTTCGATACCATCTCACCTGAATTAAGGCACGGGTCTAGCTTTTATACCATGTTTTATTAATTTATTTTAATTTTGGTCTTTTTCTCAAAAAGACGGCTTATAAAAGTTTATTTTGATAGAAAATGAATTTTTTTGACGATTGACCCAGCTTTAAGTGGTCACGTGATTGACCACGCCCGTAATTGTAAGAATTATGACCAGCTAGTTTACAGGAAGTAGTCGCATTTGAAAACTCTCGTTTTCTCTCTAAAAAACTTTACCTTACCTGGCCATACGTCGTTGTAAACGGGGATTCTTAAAAATGTTTATTGTTTTGTTGTTATTGTCTATTTTTGCCTAGTCCCAGTCCCTCTCCAAAAGAAAAACGTTATAAATGAAAGAACATAAATAAATTTGAAAATCCCCGGTTGGTTCTCTAAACTTGGTGTATGTAGCCATTCGTAGCAAACAAAATTAGTAATACATTACATTTGCAAAATGTCGTAAATTTGTTATTGAAATTTACATCAATAATTGGCTGTGGTATGTCACGTGACCAAGCAGGAAAATTCTTTTAACCAAAAAATGAAATATTTCGTGCAAATACTTTACTTTTTGCAAGTTTATAAGCGAAAGCTTAAGTATACTTTTAATTACCCCCCTCCAAAATTAAGGGAGACCCATTCCTTAATTCACTTGAGATTCGGACAACCCTTTAGAAACTCCAGCTAAACGCCCGACAAGGATGTAAACACGTAAGCCGAATTGGTCTATCCCTCATATAAACAACAGGTCCAGATTTGAAGTCAAAACGACGCCAAAAGACGTCAACGTTCTTATAAAAAAGAGTGTATCCCTTTAATTGACGGCTCTTGTTCAAACGGTAGTTGCCCGTAACCCTATGATGATATACTAAATATTAAACATGATGAGGTTGTAAGGCGGGGCCCAACCGTAAAGGCATTGAATCGAAATCGTGACACCTGGTCCACTGTGACGGTTTAATGGCAGGTACTGGCCAAATGTCAAGAGTTCCGGTTTTATAAGAAAATGGTGGGAAACTGAAGAAAAAGTTATTTGAAATTTTAAAAAGCACATTCTGTCATCACGATTATTACTGAAGTTATTAATTAATTGAAAATGGAATAAATGTTGGTTTGACAGCAATTTGACACAGAAACAATGAACCTTGCAATACGTGCATGCTGTCAATCATTGATGATCATTTCATTTGAAAGTTATCCAAGTGGAAAAAGTCGTGTGGCCTTTTCTCTCTCACAAAAATAAGGTTAGAAGAGCTGTGCTTTGAAAACTCTGTTTTATTTAAATCTTATTCTGAAGCAAAGTGGTCGGAGATGCATTTTAAAGCGAGCTGTTCATTGTCACTTGTGTTTACCGGTAAGGTCATTGTTTAATTGGTGTTTATTCGCATATCGAGTGTTGTTTGTTTGTTCACACTTGTACACGTTTGGTGTAAAACGTACTAACAAATGACATTCTAGTTTAAAGTCATTTGCTCCATAAAATTAATTATTTTAAAGTAAGATCTTGTTATGGGGGCAACTAACTGATATATCCCTTCCACATTTTGCTTAAATATGTCATTACATAATTTTTATAATTTACTGATTTTTTTTATCTATTTTCGATATCCCTAATTGTTTTGTTAAACTTCTCGTATTCCAATAACCTAAAGCCCGATAAAACGGTCAAAGTTGATGATATTGCCAGCTATCATGTGCGTTTGAACACGAACTATCAAAGTATAGGCGTACGGGCAGGGGGGTGCAGCCCCCCCAAATTTTGGGCAAATTTTTTGGGCAAATGGTTCACCACCCTCCCTTGCAAAAAATTACCCGAACGCCTATTTCTCTAAGATGCGCCATCTTGTCCTTTAAATCTATGACAGACAAAGTACCAAACTAATTCAAAGGCGACAGACCACAATCTCAATGTTGGCTCCTGTAATAAATATCTAACTGCCATAACCGTTCATCAGTAGGATGCCTAAAATGCTTGTAATTCCACAATTGGTTTCGGCTCCATCAAATCCTATACCAATTGCAGAACATTTCAGGTGGAGCCACCCACGATGTGAGCACAGTTACTGACAAGAAAAAGTAATAAGGAAAACAACGAAAAATAAATTAAACCGTTAAATTGCGAACTAAGCATACACGTCAACTAAATAAACCAAACACGCGCACCACATACGAAAATACGTGCGCGCGCCTTCAAATCCAAATGAAGGACCCGGAACCAGCGCGTATAAATGAATTAGAGTTACAAAGACGAAGTAACAATTACAAACAAGCAAAGGATACGTTGTTGGTTCTCAATCACAAACCGCTGATCTCAATTCCCGAAGTGTAATGTCATATTTAACGCGAATGATTTCACCGTGGCGCTTGAAGAATTTATTAAACGATTTGAGAAGCGTAGTAGTGTTGAAGCCTTGGTGACGAAGACGTGAAGAAAGACCACGAAGCCTGTCTATAAAGTCCAATTTGGATGAGCAAATTCTTGCATATCGCACCAATTGAGATATGTAAACACCATAGGCCGGATTGGCTGGGATGTTGCTGTCCATATGAGGAAAGTTTACAATCCGGAATGAGAAGTCATCTCTCTTGTCGTAGACACTTATACGACAAGGTGTGTTGTCGTCTCCCTGAATGATTTTAATGTCAAGATAACACACTTCATTTGAAGCCAAGGTAGTGTTTTTCAGTTCCAGTTCTGACGGGTAAATTTCGTGGATACAATTTCCAAAATTCGCATTTTTGACGCTGAATAAATCGTCGATATAGCGAAAGGTATTGCTGAATGTTGCGGCCTTTGACATGTCTTGTTTCATAGTTTTTAGCATGAAGTCGTACTCGAAAGTGTGGAGAAAGAGATCAGCCAATAACGGCGCACTATTAGTGCCCATCGGTATACCAATAACTTGCCGAAAAACTGAGTTTCCGAAACGGACGTAGATGTTGTCGATAAGAAAGTCAATAGCACAGCAAAGTTCTCTACAAGAAAAGTAACTGTATTTCGACGACTTCTTATCATTCGTCCAGAAAGTGTGGTAGTTATTGGTTGCAATGAAACTCTTTCCTCTGGTGCTAAAAACTCTTTCCAGTAGATCATGCAGTTGAAGTTTAAGTTTGGCGTGCGGTAGGCTTGTATATAGAGTTGAAAAGTCCCAAGTGCTTAACTTGTTTAGCGAAAGTCGTTTGTCTTGCAAAGTGCGAAGTACATCCAGTGAGTTGTTGATGATCCACATGCTGTTAATACCTGTTCTTTGTAGAATAGTTTTACAATAAGCATGACAATGATTTTTAACTAGTTTGAGGCAATTAGTAATTAATTTAGATAGTTTAGTAGTGGTACAAGAACTAGATCCTGCAATAAATCGTGCTTTGTATGGTGTTTTGTGAAGCTTAGGTATCCAATACATTTGAGGCAAATTTTTCTCCTTCTGATGTAATGTGATGTTGAATAAGTCGTCCAAAGTTGTTGTGTGGTTCCGCATAACTTCATCAGCTGTGACGTCTTGAGCTTCATATGTAGAGTTGATGGTAGTGCTAGAATTAATTCCAAGTTCTTCCATTAGAGTTTGCGCGTAATAATACTTGCAAACAAAAATGATGTTGTTTCCAGCTTTATCAGCAGGGACTAGAACGTACTTTTCGTGTAGCTCATTCAAATACGCCTTGACGTGACTGTCTTCTAAGACTTTAGGACTACCGGAAAATTTGCGACGCTGTAAGGTGTTGATTCTCTTATTGATGATGAGTTTTACTGTCTCGGACCATTCCTCCAATGCTGACACGTGGGCACCTTCTCGTTTACTCCATTTCTTGGTGTAATCATCTACAGCTGTTGTTAAGATCTTCTTGTTAAGGTTCCAATCGATTGTAGTCTGCTCTCTGTATTTCGGTCCTTTCTCGAGTAGACGTCTAAGTCTTCTGTTCTGAACAATACGCAGGTCACCAGTTATAACATGGCCATGAGGTTCGTAACGAAAGGCGGAAGATTCGCAGTCGCACGATGAAGTTGCAGTATTAAAATCATTTAAATCAATGTTCTGTAGTGTTTGATTATAATTAAACACACTTCTAGAAATATTTCTGGTGTATCGATAACTTATTAGTGGGGGATCCTGCTCCTGAAAATAAATGGGTACTTTAGATTTAACTAGTTTGTTATGAAAAATATTTGTTAAATTTATCTTATCTATTCCTTTATTGTGAAAATAAATTTTGACAAAACGCCTTTGAGGTCTAGTGTTAGAGTTACAACCAGTGCGTACTGGGTAAAATAGCCTTTTAGTGCAAACATCAAAAACAATTGTCCTGAAACGTTGATCTCCATGAGCCGATCCTAATTTTTGACAGTCATTATACAGCTTATGTAAATTTGGCAAACGAGTGCTATACAGAGTTGTGAGGAGACGATGAAGACCACCATGACCATTGTCGTACAAATTACGAAGTTGTTCCAGGGTAATCTCTGCGGTTCGTCTCGTGTTACGTCGTCGTCCATGGCTTCGTTTACGACGTTTATGACGATTGAAGAGGTTAAACACATTGGTGTTGGAACGAACGTTGGCACTGGAAATGTTTCCAACATGCTGTAATCGATCGTTAAGTCCATAGGGATATACAGTGGCGAGCTCTAGCATCCAAAAGCGTTCACGATCCAAGCGTCTAATAGTAACATCCTTGTCGGTCTCACCAGGCCTCTGCGTGATATGCTCAATAGGTTGTATGATGATGTCTTCTATTGAATGACCAGGTAAATTGAAGTGTCTTGCAACAAATGTATTCGCATGTTTCTTGATAGACGAGCGATGGCCAGAAAGTCGTTCACTAATTTTCCGTTTAGTTTCACCAACGTACTGATGGTCGCATTTAACACAGCTTATGAGATATATAACATTAGTGCTGGAGCAAGAGAGGTCGCGGTCGCTTATAACTGTATATCGACGGTTAGTTAAGGAACTTCTGAAAAACCGAGACGTTTGAATTACTGCGCAAGTAGCACATCGCTGTCTACCGCATTTCTTTACGGATACAGTAGGACATGTTGGTACATTTCGCGCTGCAGAACAACCTTTATATGTACCGCACAAAGGCTGTCCTGGGGCCCTTGTTAACCCGGGCGACGACCCAGCCGGTATGAAATTTCTATTATTTGTGTACATCATTGAATTCAAGTGGCACGTGATGTTAAACTTTTATGTTAAAATTTTATCTCCAGAGGGAACATCAGCGGTCGGGCGACCAGTATGAGATAATCTACCCAGCTTAATGTACCGCTTTCTAAAACCAAGTCGGAACAGATATCTTTTTATTACAGAAGTGTAACTTTGGGGAATGCCCTGAAACCCTATTTTAAATTAAGGGATTCTCTTATTAAACGTAAAATGAAAACTCTTCTTTTAAATCAGTTTTTAATGTCATAAACTTTACATGTAAATAGTTTCATCAATAATTTTTTATAGATAATTTTTTTTTATCCTTGATGTGTATTTTTCAACTGTAATTCATATTTTTAGCATTTTGTCATTGTCTTTGAAAAGCCCCCATGGGGAGTGGACAATAAAATTTGTATTATTGTAATTTATTGTATGTATTGTATATTGTATTGTATTGTATTTTCGTTTGACTACGCGTATGAAAGCTGATGATAGTTCGAGGAGATTAAACTATCATCGAATAACAGAAATAACTACTTACAATCACATGCAAGAATTTCTAACACATTTAAAAAGTTTTCGCTTGTTTCGACCCACGTGACTGAGGAAATGGTTATCAAATATATTTCAGCCTTGTTCCCTCTCTTTCTTTTTCAGTATTGCTGTTTAAACTAAAAACTGGAGTTGTTAAGGCCAGTAAGTAAATTTAAAAAAGTAGCAATAACCACCATCTTGTATTATATATTTGTATGAGGAGCGTAGCAAGATTCTAAGTGGGCGTGACTGGGTGACATTCGCTCCGAATGGAAGTGCAGGTTTTGCTAGAAATCAATTGAAAACTCAATCGACCATGTCACGAGTAGTCTTGGGTCATTTTTACCAGTGTAACGATAGAACTGAATCTGACTTCTTCGTAATGGAGGGATAACCATAAGGCGAAAACAATCAACGGGGTCTGAAAGGGCCTTTCGATTCCGAGAGGTTAAAGCTATTTCGAATATCTGAGGGCACTGGGGGAGGAAGGGATGTAAACCTGGTAATACCAACTTTTATACCCAATACTAAATACACTCTCGCTCTCCCCATCCCCCTCTATAAACCTCCATTTCCAGGATTTTTCGCAATTAGAATTAAGTTCTCTTCAAGCTTAAGGTGGTAGTGAGAACCTAGAAAACTGAAACAAAAACGTTTTTTCCTGTCAACAGCTGAGCTTGGTGGTACGCCCTGGACCTACGATAGACAAATACCTGGAGCCAAAGGTGATCGATTGCAGTCTTAGATTGTACTTTGGTTAATCACAAAGAACATAGACAATCCAATGAACCAATCAAAACTCAAAGAAATTTCACGTGATCGCGGGAAAACATGCGCGCGCGAATCACGATTGGTTTTGGTTTTACTTCTGATTGTCGAAAAAGTGGCGCGAGATTTTAATCCAGTCACTGAGCGTAGTAATATAAATCCAAGGCAATTCGCTTATTAATTTTGACACCTAAAACTCGAAAAGCGCTGTAACATGAAACGGTTTAATATTTCAGACCGGAGAAAGCTTCAAAGTTCTAATGCTACTATTTAAGCTCAACATGGTCTGGTTAAAAAAAATCATTCAATTTTAAAATGCAGCGCATCCTGGTAATTCCATCTCACTGCAAGTTGTATATTACTCTTTGCGTGTCTTTTAATTTGGGCACGTCACGCAACGTCCCCCAAGCAAAGAGAGAAGCGTTGCGTGACGAATAATGAACTGATAGTTCGGCAAGGAGATTAGCATACAACTATAACAAAAGCTCTTGTGTCTTTATCAATAAATTTAGGTGATTTTACTGAGCCGTTCCCGTAAAACTCTGGAAGTTCATGTTTAATTGTATTAGTTTGGCTATAATTTCTTTCATAGAGTTTTAAACAGTGATTCAGTGATTCGTGACAAAGGTTGATGGCGTTCCTTGGGAAGAAACTCCCATTTTTTATAGTTGCATTTCTTGTCCTAAAGGTGTAATTTAAAAGCCCTACAATTTTACGGCCGTAGGTCCGGTCGTACAACTAAAAAACAAACAGGCAATGATCATTTCAGTAATTAATACGATGAACCAGGTAGAAGGTGACCAAGTATCAAGCGCGGGAAAATATAAACTGTGGCCCGGCGCGGGAGAGAGGGTATAAACGCAGGTTACATAAAACACTGCATAGCTAGTCGCGAATGGTTTTACCGCGTGGTTTTTTAGCTAATCTTCCCTTTTAGCTATTACTTTCAATATCTTTTCAAGGACCGGATGAGTGGGAAACCTTAAATGGTAACTGGTCTTGTAATGGACGCAAGCAATCCCCAATAGACGTTCCAACTGACCAAGTGATGCAAAAGAATCCCACGAACCCACCGAACCTGAGACTCACTGTGGCGGGAAACAAACCAATCACAGGCGAGCTTAGAAACAATGGATACGCGCCGACGTTTTTTGTTGGAGAGGAGTTGACAGTCAAGTTGGCCGGCGGTCTACTACAAGAAAACTACTTCCTCAAGCAATTTCATTTTCACTTCGGTTGCAATGACACCGTTGGGTCCGAACATACAATTGATGGAAACACTTATCCGATTGAGGTACTAGTAAAGCAAGTGATCACTTTTCCAATGTTTCCCTGTCATTAACACTTTTTGCCCTTTTCAAAGAAATCCATTGCATAAACAAAGTTTCTGCAACGTTATAGGTCCTGTAGGTCCAAATCACATTTATATCGGGTTTGATTAATGACCACGGTTTGCGCAGCACGCGGGCAAGGGCTCGCTCTTGGTTGCCATAACAACAAACTGCAACAAACAAGCTAAAAACCAGGAGGCCATTAAATATTCTATTTAAGTCGTATTACGGAGATTTTGGTCTATCTTGGTCAAAAATGTCTTGTAATGCCTTTATCTGGTTACAAACTAGAACACCAAGATAAAAATAAATGCTTTATGATTTGTTCAAGCAAACTTTAGCTTTAGAAACAAAAATGCGAGAGCTTGAAAACATTAGCCTAAGACCTTACAAGTTGCGATCCATTCCGACTCAGTATATTTGCTAATCCGAGACACTCGGCAAAAATTAATACTCTAGTTCAACCATTTGCTTTCAAATTCCTGTTAATACAACAGTGTAGCGTGCAAGTGACACCACGATTCATAGAAGACTCAGACTAACAAAGCGGAATCAAGGATGATTTTAAAGGAGCTACGTCACTATATTTTGGGTCATTTTTTGCGATGAGCCAAATTACTCTTAAAAATGTAGAAAACCTAAAACTAACAGTTTACTGAGGAAGAAAAACGATAAAGAGATGATACTAAAGTAAAAAGGAACAAGGATGGTTAAGGATGGAGAGCATTGAGATGGATTACAAATGACAGATTTGAAAAACTTAGGCTAAATATTTTAAACTGCACAAACCGTTACTGACACACTTCTGAAACGAAAACTTCGCCTAATTTCCCTCTATTTCTCTCAGAGCGCGCTTATGTTGCCCGAGTCTCGCAGGGGTCCAATAATTTGCATTGAATTTTTACACTTTGTGCGTAAAAAAATTAAAAATATACCAAATCCCGTGACACTTTCCCTTCAAAGCTGCTGAATTTGATTACACTGTTTTAGTGATTCTATTAATATTTTTAGGTCGACGGTTAAATGATGCACCGGACATTATCCTTGCTATTTTATATTCTGTTCTAGTTACACATGGTGTTTTGGGACAACACAAATTATCAGTCTTACGAACTAGCCGCAGAAGGAGAAGACGGGTTGGCCGTCGTGGCTGTCTTGTATGAGGTACAAATTTTAATCCTTTCCCTATTTTAGGAACTGGCCAAAAAATCAGAAGATGAAGGTCTTAAAATAAGTACAATAAGGCTCCCGTACGAAGACTAAAATAGCATTTTAACCCCTCCCCCAGTTAGGTACAAGAAACGGCAATGCAGGGAACGGCAAACATTCTGAGAAAGGTCCTGTCAATCAAGTAAATGTAACAAACACTCCTGTAGTACCTTAGAACCATGGTTTGGACTGAATGGAGTACAGTTCAGGGAGTAATCGGGCAAGTCATTTCAAATCGGCCAGGCCCCGCAGCGCGAGGCAAATTTGAAATTACGAGTACGATTCCTCCTACGACACGAAGTCCGAAATTATCAATTCATCGCATCAATATCAAATTTCGAGGTTAGTAAGTCCTTTAGAACCTCTTGTGTGAACCTCTTTTGTTTTTTGAAAACAGCAAGAAAGAACCCATCTAAATTTATTTGACTGACGAGCGAATGACGCAGGTGTCCAATCCACCACAGCCATAGCCACTGGTACATTTACCTTTAATTCTTTGCTCGCAAAACCCCTAAAAACGCTTATAAAAACGCAAAGGAAACCCGCTAAACTTTTAAACTCTGCAAGAACAATGTTAACAATTGTAACTTTCTATATACCCTGTGGGTTGTGTTAGGGTCGCAAGGTATTGTGGTAAAATGTACAGCCGCCATCTTTTTTCCTACGGTGCATTACGGGTATCCACTTTTATTGGATACGGCATAAGGAAATCTTTTGAGAGCTTCGTTGTGTTTTTGTTTCTAGCTTCCTATGGCAAACAGTACCACCGATCAACCAAACATTGCCCTGGAAAAGATTGCGCAACTTCTGAATAATATTGCGGAAGAAAGTAAGTCAGCTAAGGTAGCAGCAATACGGTAATATGCATTCTCGTGTGGAAATAGGTAAAATCAGGACATTCACAGAGAATCTCAGTGGTAATACGTAAGCCTTGCTCATCACAGGACGTTGTGGTCGCTATCAAAAAGAAAACAAAATACTTTCCTTTTCGCGAGAAAAATATCGTGTAAAGTTAGATCAGTCTATATATGAAAATGATGTCACATAGGCTTAGTGCTCCTAGTCCGACTTACATGACGAGTGGCACTCGCTTAATCACCGTTGTTTCTTCAGATCTGGGGTCGCCGGGTGGGGGACTGGGGGAAAGGAATCCGCGAGTACAAGCGGCCAAGAGGTCTACGGGAGGCAGGCCGAAATAAAGATAAGAGTCTGCTTACTATTATCGTGTTTGTTATGAACAGCGGCATCCGCAAATAACAGACAAAGAAGGAAGTAATATAGTTGTGGCGGGAATCGAGATAAACACGAAGCAATATTGATGACAAATTTGAAGTCTGCCCTTCTGTATTGTTCGGAAACGTGGAGATCGACGAAACTACTGATCAAGAAATTTCAAGTGTTAACGGAAGATCCTGAATATCCGTTAGCCTGAGGTCATTTAAAATTAAGAACAATGGAAATGGACATATAGAATAAAACCATAAGCCATATAGAATAAAACATTAAGAGAAGAAAATGGAAATGGTCGGGCATACGCTACGGAAGCCTGAGAATAATATCACCCGTTCTGCCTTCGAGTGGAATCCCCAGGGGTCCAGAAGAGGAGGCCGCCCAACGCAATCCTGGAGACGTTGTGTGCAAGACGAGCGCGCTAAGAAGAACATCACTTGGATAGAGGCAAAAGGAACTGCGAAAAATAGAGTCAGGTGGAGATCCATGGTTGACACCCTATGCTCCCCAACAGGAGCGAATGGTTCACTCCCCGCCTGGCAAAAAAAGGTCTGTACGCTTATGCTTCCAAGAGTATCGTTGCCTGACGATCGTAATAACGCCTGCGAAAACGAACTCAAAAAGCGACTAGAGATTTTTCATACCGATAAGACTTCTTACCAAGCTCAACGTAACTATACAAAACAAGCAAGTTTCAAACGATTAACATTAAACATTACTCAAACTGTGTTAACAATCCTTTTTGCATTAAACAGACAGCAATCACGTCGTTACACAGAGCGCAGCGATTCATATCGAGGACTTGGCGCCGCTCCTCGTTTCCCCGGATGTTGCTGACAGGTTTTACAAATACAAGGGATCGCTTACAACTCCCGGATGCTACGAATCCGTCACGTGGTTTGTCATGAACAATCATCCGCAAATATCAGAGAAAGAAGTAAGTTAGATGGTTAAAGGTGAACCCATTTTCGACGAAAAGAAGCAATGATAATTCTAGTATCTAAAGGTCTGCCACGGATAACACATCGCGAAAAGTTTAGCCTAAACTTTGCAAGTTTCCAATTGTTTTAATCCTTCTCAGTCCTCCCTATCCAAAGTCATACCTGTTTCCTCTCTGCATGTTTTTTACACTTCTTTGGTGTTTTACTGTCTTACTAATCTACCATTTTAATTTTCTTCTAATTTGAACGCAATTCTAAAAATTAATAAAACTGAATAGGCCTTTCTTTTGAGGGTTTTTCATAATTTATAAAAAATTTCATCCGGATCCGAGAAAGGTAAATGCGCTTTAGGAATTGATATATCTGGACGAACATTTGTGAACAATAACGGAATTCTCTCAGTCATTTTTTTTTCTCATCTTGATTACAGATTCTGGCGTTCCGAAATTTGAAGAGCAGCAAGGCGCATGTACAAGGTCCAAATGCTGGGCGCATGTGCAATAACTTTCGCAACACCATGCCGCTGAATGGACGTCAAATTCACAGCAACATTGTCCTTGATTAAACAGTGACAACTTTCATTTGACATTCTTTACGTAGGTTAGGATATTAAAAATCAAAAGAATCGAAACGAGACTTTAAACGAAATAGGAAGCCATCAAGTGTGAATATAAGAAATCCCTGGGCTTTTGTTGTATGCATGGGGGTGTTTACCGGGAATTAAAGTGCACCTAACCCCAAAATATTTTTTTCGCTAGAATAAACCTTTGCTCCAATTTGAAACGCATTGCACCTATTTATAGCATTCAAAAGTTACGATAAACTGTGCATCATTTGTTCCACGACCGAGTCAAAAGGGGCGTGGGTCTATTCCCGATTTGACGTCACAAACTGATTTGCATGCATGTTTACAAAGAGTTGATGTGATGCAAATCATTTTGTGACGTAAATCAGGAATAGACCCACGCCTCTTCTGACTCGGCCGTGTAACAAATGATGCACAGTTTTTCATAACGTTTGAATGCTATAAATAGCCAGAATTTGGTAAAAAGGGGAAACGCGTTGCGTTTCAAACTGGTACAAAGGTTTATTCTAGCAAAAAAAATATTTTGGGGTTAGGTGCACTTTAAAATACTCGAAGAATCGATATGGCCGCTACATCCGGGAACTGAGTGTCATATTCTTCGTTTGAAACACGAGTGGAAAAATCGAGCTACGTCCTTTTCAAACCTTGTTCAACGAACTTGGCTTGTTGTTTAGACTAATGGCTGCTTCAAGATTTGTTGTGGTGGGCGAGGAAGACATATGAAAGTTATAAATGCATTTTCCGAACAACTAGTTTCCATTGACTTCACCGGGTATTTTGTTATTTTGTAATAAGCTAAGCATTTGTAAGAATACCCAGCATTTGAATTAAACGGAGCATTCAACCTCTGTCTTAAGTGAATATTTATCGTGCATAAAATGAATCTGGGTATAATCAGTTGAGACCATAAGAGGCTTGGGAAGGACTGGCGGGGCGTAGAATTCGTCAACGGGGAGCCTTCTTAACTACAGGTTTTGAGCAGTTGCTAAGGGTTGCTCAATGCAAGGTGTTTCAAGCGATTTTGGAGCATTGAGTAACGTTAAATGATAAATAATATTTGGCGGGCACGTAACTAGCGCCAGTAGTTCTCGGCGGATTGTGCTAGCATAATTTTTGGCATAATTGGAGCAAAAAAGTATAATTTTTTAAACGAGCATTGCCACGGCATAATTATTTTAGCACTTTTTGGAGAATAAATTCATAAAATTTAGTAAATATGGTGTATTTTCTACAGAAATAAATTAAATTTAGGTAGTATGTTCTTGCAATGGGTGTTTTAGCTACGCCAATAGTAGTAGTGACTTTGTTCTGACATGCTTAGTTACTAGGCCTCTTCTGACGAATTTCTTCGTTCGCGGTGACCTTTTGGAGGAGTCTAGTACTCTTGTTTCCATCTGGCTTCAATAACTTCATAATTTGGTGTCGTTATTACGCGCCTATATGTACAGAATCCACGTCATTTTGTGAGCATAATTTCGGAAATCAGGAGTATAATTTGGGAATTCTGGCATAATTTTGCATAATTTGGCAAAATTTCGAGCACTGCCAGTAGCATAATATGCCACTTTTAGGACCACAATCCGCCAAGGGCTAAGTGCCAGTCCCAAACCGCGAGAGATAACATAGTGTTCTTCATAGCGGAGCCGCCAAGCGGAGCCCCATACTCATATGGGAAAGAAAACGAAACCCATGAGTTCATTTTCTCATGGTCATCATGGCTAGCGGTATTGCTCGTGGGCGCGTACGCACGACGACGGCGACGGAGTTTCGCAACATGGCGGCCATAAATAGCCATACCTTGTCAACACCTTGTCAGCCTTATCAGCTTACATCTTTGTTATAGGGCATCCATGTTATGGTCAATTGACAGCTGTCAAATCGACCAGTATAACATGACCAGATCGCGGGCTCAGGTTAGAACTAATCGAGATTACGTGTTTTTTGAAGTTGACCGCTGACCAGGCATTGGTTTTCTTCATTGATCGCGGGCTAAGGTCCTATTTTTTTTCTTATGGCAGTATTTTTTAACTTTTTATGGTCATTCTTAGCGGAAATTCTACAATTTGAGTTGACGTTTTTAATTATTATTTATTTCAGAGAAATTATTAAGAATTAACCAGCAAAAATAAGGAGCTCCGCTTTTAGGCTTGGCTAAAACTATATATTAATCCATCGTATGCAATTGCTGTTTACACTAAAATGGAAACGTTACAGCAGAAATTAAATCAAACGAACGTGTTCACCTTTTCAATTTTATTTATTTTTTTCTATTCTGGTCTCGTGACTAGTCAAATAAGCCGTGATTTCACTCAGTGGAACAAACCTTATCCGTAGGAGATCTAGTTTTAAAGATCTGACGGTTAGAAACCTTCCTCAGCAACAAACTGGTATTTAAGAAGCCCCCTGCCCCCTAACAACAGCCAACATCGGAGAAAGATCATTTATTGGAACAGCCATGACGCTTTAATTTGCTTCTTCTTCCATTTTTTAAAGAATAACTGCATATCAAAAATTACAGACCAAGAAACTAACATACAAAAATATCTGAATAACATCGTTTGTTATACCGGAGACCTTGTTATAAAAGGACTCGCTATTTCATCATCTTGTTTCATTCAAGATAAATAAAGACTTCATCGTCGTTTTCTTGTCGTGGTGGAGGCGATTGCTTGGGGGACTCATATGCTTGGGGGACTCATATATGGGCTATATAGGAAAGTGTCGCTGGTTCAGGATAGGGTATGTTTTTTTATTCGCAAAACTACGTACAAGGCTGATACTACATAAAAAGTCGACTTTGCGAGACATCAACACGGCCGAAACCGATAAGGCATGGCTGTAACCGCGGACAGCTGTTTTCCTCTTAGTACGGTGTAGTAGATTCAAAATGGAACCAGCGCGGGCGACAGCCCAAGTAAAATTGCAAATGACCCCTGCACGATATCAAGCTCCGGCCGTACCTTGAATACATCAAACTCGAGAGACAAGTGAGTTCAAAATAAGGCGCGCAACGGAGTATTTTGGACTATCTTCAAGGTGCTTGGAAATGTGATGAAACACCCTCGAGAGAGTTTGATATAACTTCTAATTCGAAGCTAAAACTAAGAAGAAAAGGAAGAAATAAAATCGTAAAATTCTTGTCAAAAAATCTATACTATCATATTTGTAAAGTGATTGCCTTTGTTTTATCTTGATGAATCATTAATAAATTAAAATCTAGGCCGCGGTCAATATCAATTAATTAATTAGGTAGTTCCCAGTCTTTGTGAGACAAGGGTCATATAAATTAACTAGTGAAAGTGGTTGATCGTACGCAAAAAGTCACGAGGTGGTCGGCAGGTCGAAAGGCGGGGCCCTACCATAAAGGCGTTGAATCGAAATGGCCAATGTCACGGCTTAACGGCAGGTTCTGGAAAATGTCAAGAGATCGGTTTTAAAAAATGACGGGAAACAACAGTTGAAATTAGAAACGGAATATTACTGAACTTATTCGCTTTTCACTTATTTATTAATGGCAAATTTTGAAGTATAATTGTTGGTTTGACTTCGGGGGGGACATCCGTATGAAAGAGACGGGGATGTTCATGTTCTCGCTTAGGGTGTTATAGGAAAAAACGCCAAAGTTTTCGCTCTCAAGGTCTTCTTTTTAGGGTTGTAAGCTACGAGATTGTACTTTTAGTTAGGAAGATGGGTAGTTAGGCCAAGGCTGATGGAAATACCTTGTATAAATTTAAGTTATCTTATCTACATATAGAAATATAAATTTTATTTTTGTTTTTTGGTTTTTTTTTTTTTTTTGGGGGGGGGCTCTTTTAAGGGTCATTAAACCTTGAGCCACGCCCAGATTACTTTCCTTTAGAGACTTAATTCAAAATTTCCGACTAACATCTCCGTCTGCTTTAAATCGGAGTCTTCCCCCCCCCCCCTCTCCCCGGGATTTTGACAACAATTTCACGCGGGCATAATTAAACCTACAATACGTGCACGCTGTCAATCATTGATGATTATTTGATTTGAAAGTTATTCAAGTGGAAATAGTCATCAGGCCTTTTTACCACACAAAAATAAGGTTAGAAGAGTTTAAAAACCTGGTTCTATTTAATGATATATCTGAAGCAAAGCTGAGATGCATTTGAAAGAGAGCTTTATGTTTGCACCTGTTATGTTTACAGGTAAGCTGACTGTTTACATGTACTTGTTGTTTATTCGAAAATCAAGTGTTCTTTTAATTTGTTCACACTTTTACGCGTTTGGTTGGAAAATAACAAAAGATATTATATTCTGGTCTCAACGTGATTTTGTCCCCACATCTTACATCCCTTCCACATTTTGTTTAAATATGTTATTACCTAATTCTTATTAAATTTTATCTCTTTCCTAAAAATCCGATATCGCTAATTTATTCTAAATTTCTCGTCTCCCAATAGCCCAAACAGGGCTTACTGTAAGTACGTTGATTTTGTCAAAAAGCTGTAAGCGACCTCTGCAAGATGTAACATAATTTCATTTCGGTGGTAAATGGTCTGCATTCAGTGGTCCGTGAATATAGTTACTAAACTTTGTTACTCATTAAAAAAGCCATTATGTTTGAAAGCGACTGTGTTAACATTATTATACGATGATAAGTCAAAGTCTTCTTATACGCCATGTTTCAAGTGTAACTGCAGTGTATTTAAATCAAGTGTTTCAACTTGTTGTTCAATGATTTGATTGTTTAATTAAATAACCTGCGACGACCCACTTGAATGAGTTAAGTTCGTTTTTTAATATCTATTTTTCCGCCAGAATAATTGAAATAACTGTTTGAAAGCACATGAAAGAATCTCAAACAAATTAGTAAATGTCTTAAAAGAGATATTACATACACATGTGATATTTTAGCTGCTTTCGACATGCACGCGCGACTGAGGAAATGGTCATTAAAATATTTCCTATTTCTTCAACAGTGCTGCTGTTCAACCCTAAAACTGAAGTTGTAAAGGCCAGTAAGTTACTTGCAAAAATAGAAATGACGTGACGTGGTTAATTATGTATAAGTGGTTCGTTAAGGGGATTATAAGTGTGTGACATTCGTTCAAGTGGAATTATCAACAGGTTTGCTGGGGTGGAAATCAATTAAAACCTCAAGACTACGGTGATAAAACCTGTCTGCTTTCGAAAGTAAGGGAAGGCCAAGCTAGGAGGTTCTTATGTGAGAGTTTTTAATCGCTATAGACAAGCTCCTTGAACAATTTGATGATGCCACTGTAAACATCCAGAGGGAAGCGGGATGCGGGGTTGGGGTGGGACTGGGCGGGTAGGGCATCAGCTGCCGTACTCGGAACGAATACTGTGCAACCGTTTCTGGGTTTCTCCACCCCCCTCAAATCAACGTTGTCTAGGATTTTAAACAATTGACCTTCGTTCCTCTCTAAGCGTTAGTCAAACTGCCTCCTCCACAGGCTTTTCTCTATTTTGTAGTACAAAGCGGCCGGCGGTGATTGGGAGACTTGGGTTGAGCACTAAAGCGCCAGCGGGAGCTGGAATAAATACATTATTTTTTTTACTTTCGCGTGGGTGGGCGGGCGACTGGGGACGAGGCAGGGAAGTGTTAGCGGGTATCAGTAACTAGGAAACGGAATAAGTCTCGCTATGATGTTTTTCGTTAACAGCTGAGCTTAGTGGCACATCGTGGACCTACGATAGACAGATTCCTGGAGCTAAAGGTGATCGACTAGCAGAGCTTAGTATAACAGTGCAGAAAGATTAAGGCAAACACCTCATTCCAAAATGGCTACCATCTTAATATTCTTTTGTTGGTATTCAAATTAGCCCTTCTTACCTCGTTTTTAATTTCAAAAATAAAACGAATATTTTATCTTGAACAAGGCAACAAGGGCTAACTTGAATGCAAACAAACTAAGATTAAAAATGGAAGCCATTTTGGAATTAAGTGTATAAGAAGCCTTTAATTAACAGTTGAAGCTTTCAATCCAAAAGTTTACCATCCAGAAAATCCGACAAAAAATTGCGGAACCCCAACACTACATGAAACAGCATGTATACGAAGGTATAATGAGACCGTATACATAATGTGTACGGAAAGGTATACTGATGTATACTGAACTTTGGGTATAAGGTCTGTATAATGAACAGTATACCTCGGTTTCCTTATACTAGTGTATAAGATCCTGATATTTTGTTGGCATAGCCTGAAATATACCGATCATTATAACGGTCCGTGTACATCCTGCCGCGTCCTTATATCAATAGATATCCTGAGCGTGTACGGCTTGAGGAAGGCTCCTTATACAGACCATTTCATGCAGTGCAAGGCTCCTACAAACTGGCTCCAACAAAGGCGTGGGTACACATGAATTTGAATGAAGTTTAAGGAGGTTTAATTAAGGGAGGGTTAAAAGAAAGAATAATTTTTGAAACACCATTGGAAGGGGATTGGTGTCCATTGACCATTTTTTTAACTTCAATGTTTTTTATTACTCTTAATATTATAAATCCTTTGGGAAAAACTAATTCCTTCCAAACATTCCCCAAAGAAGCACTCAAAAATTAAGACATAGATTCATATAACGAGCAGAGGGTTTTTGGATTTTCTTGGTCATAAAACGCAGCAGAAAAACGGCCTTCATGTGTAAGCGAAAAACTCGAAGTCTAGAAACCGAAGCTACAAGAAACGCTACCTTTCCGGAGTAAAAGAGGATCATCCTAGTAATTCCCTCTCACCCCAAAATACTAGTCTCTTTCGCAACCAACGCTTGGGTTCGTCACGCAAAGTTCTAATAGCTTCATACGCAGACTCCGTTTGGGCTCGTCACGCCCTCCCAAAGTTTGTGTGACAAGCAAAAAGGAACTCTGTATTGGAGGCTATCAAAGTTCCCTCTCCTGTCAAGCGTACAGAGAAGCGTTACTTGACGACTGAAATAGGAGCACGGAGGAGACTACCTGAAAACATTTTACTGACGTTTCTGTGAAAACGCTGGACATTCATTCATACTTTGTTGGTTTGATTATGCTCCCCTGTACCGTGTTTAAGGTCAATGCCGTACCTTGGGAAGAAAAACCCTGCTTTTTCTCTTAAGGGTAAACGCGCAATTTTATGGCCTCTAGACGAGCAATTTTCAAATGAGTGTCAAAAAATCAAAAGAAAACAAGCAATGACCAAACGTTATCCCCAGTGAACCAACTGCAGGATGCAGCGCGTGACGAGGCGCGTGACCAGATGCGTGACCAGGCGTAGGAGAAAGCGGACATGAATGCAGGCTAGATATAATAATGTATAATTATGTTACATCATAATCCATTATTGTCAACAGATGTATCTTTTATTAATTTTTGCCAACTGCCCAAATTTAAAATAAATTGCACAGCTTTTGTTCAAATTGTCCAATTTAAGAAAATCTGGATACCTTCCATCAACCAATCAATGGTCAAGAAAAACTAGTTCGGAAGATGTTCACATGATTGCCCAGTTTGGAAATAATTGGATTCAAACAATTCCTCGGACTGCTAAATTGGACTCGGCCTAATTAAGGTCTCGTCCAATTTTGCAGTCCTCAGAAGTTTTTCTCATCGATTATTTCCAAATTGGACAGTATGTAGTCCTATATTACATATACAAATACCAGTCGCGAATGGTTTTGCCTGGTGGTTTTGCAGCTAATTTTTCTGTTGGTGATTGCCTTTAATATCTTTTCAAGGACCGGATGAGTGGGAAACCTTAAATGGTAACTGGTCTTGTAATGGACGCAAGCAATCACCAATAGACGTTCCAACTGACCAGGTGATGCAAAAGAATCCAACCAACCCACCGAATCTGAGGCTCACTGTGGCGGGAAACAAACCAATCACAGGAAAGCTTACAAACAATGGACACGCGCCGACGTTTATGGTTGGAAATGAATCGACAGTCAAGTTAGCCGGCGGTCTACTAGAAGTAAAATACATCCTCAAGCAATTTCATTTTCACTTCGGTTGCAATGACACCGTTGGGTCCGAACATACAATTGATGGAAACACCTATCCGATTGAGGTACTAACAATTTTTAACTAGTTTTAAATTCATTTAAAAATACAATTAGAGTTCCCTGAAAGACCACGCGTTTTAAGGTGATCTTGTTTGCCTAAAGTTTGGACTGGGAGTGCCCTCCTCTGTCCTCTAATGTCCTCTTGATTTTCTGTTAAAGTAGTTTGAATGTGCATGCACTGTGTCCATACGTTGGAGGCTCCGTTCATTAATTATCTATGCTCGTTGTTATTCTGTTCTAGATGCACATGGTGTTTTGGGACAACACAAATTATAAGTCCTTCGAGTTGGCTGCGGAAGGAGATGACGGGCTCGCCGTTGTAGCAATATTGTACGAGGTACATTTACGTAGTTTACGGGTATTCTATCAGTGTCATTTGACCAGTATGAAGCCAATGTCAAAATAGGCATCAAAAAATAGAAGGACCACTGATCTAATGTATACTTTTTTCCTTTTCACTGTCATCACTAATTGACTTTTAGCGGAGCCCCATAGCCATACTGAATTGAATAACCATGCATGCATACAAGATGTAGGAGAACCATAAAGCTCGGACGGTGGGGGTACTCGTATTATACATGACGGAGGGGTCCGACGGAGAGAAAAACCCAAAAATAGACCCAAAAATACCTGGCATAAAAATTTCCTACCAAAAAAATACAACACTTAAACACCTCAATACGGATTTATTCAATCAAACAGACTCTTCTAGTGCATGATTTTGCATCATTCATTAAGCTAATGAGATCGGAGACGTGACCATTTAAGACATAAAAAAATACGCGAGAGATCTCTTGACCCCCAAAAAATACCGAACGTGTAAACTTTCAACCCCAAAAATACGTCGGACCTCCCCGTCATGTATAATGCGACTACCTCCCCCCCTCCCCGCCCCCCTGGACCATGCATTTTTTTTTTTCATGGTCAAAATGGCTAGAGGCATGGCCCCGGTGCCTGTCCGGACGGACTTACCGTCGAGCAACATGGCGCCCATACTCCAGAAATTGGTCGACCTGGTGAACGCTTACATTTTTGAAATTTTATATCGTGTTTCAAATGGTCAATTAACAAGCGTCGAAACGAGGTATCCGCTGACCAGTATCGTATGAACGTATCGCGAGCTAAGGTTAAATGTACATATTAACGTTAAGAGAAAATGAAGTTTGGGAAATACACTATTCCAAGTTTTAAATGTCCAGGGTTGCAAATTGATGATTTTCCAAGCCCTCAAAGGCATGCCATTTGCCATCAAAATGATGATGTCACAACAAGGTACGTTTTGGATTAAACTCGAACTTCTCGTTTTACCATTTTTGAGAAGAAAATTGCATGACTTTGAGGGCTGAAATAAGTTAGATCTCAGTGGGAGTTCAATATTTTTTGGCGTAAGCAAACAAAGAACGAAAAAATGACTACAGATCCAGCTGATATCTGATTGAAGCCTTTTTTGGCACAAGGAGCTCTCATAATAACCTCGTTGTGTTTTTGTTTCTAGCTTCCTATGGCAAACAGCAGCACTGATCCACCAAACATTGCACTGGAAAAGATTGCGCAACTTCTCAACAAAATTGTGGACGAAAGTAAGGAGATCTATCACAGATGACACGACTTGAAAAGCTTAGCTTAAATTTTTTGAAGACATAATCTCAGAAATGACACGTTTGTGTCATGCCCCAATTATCCCTCCACCTCCCCCAGCATTTTAGCTCCTTCTGAACCGAATTGTCAGGCACCGTTTATCTCAAGAGGATTGCTACGTGAAGGTCGAAATAACGGCTTCAAAACACGGATCGTCACCATTCATACCAATAAGATTTCTTACCAAGCTAACTATACAAAACGAATCTTTAGCGATGGCTATAGCATTGTTCAAAACCTCTCTATTTTACAGACAGCAATCACGTGGTTACACAGAGCGCAGCGATTCATATCGAGGACTTGGCGCCACTCCTCGTTTCCCCGGATGTTGCTGACAGGTTTTACAAATACAAGGGATCGCTTACAACTCCCGGATGTTACGAATCCGTCACGTGGTTTGTCATGAACAATCACCCGAAAATATCAGAGAAAGAAGTTAGTAATATAGTTTAAGGCGTTCCCCTCTATGATGGTCCTTATGAAGGCAATTGAACGTAGCATTACCTGTAGCATTTTTCGAGCCATTTGCTGTGACCGGTCCTACAAGCTGCAAATACATTATAATAATATTTCTAGTATTTACAGCCAATTTAAGTGCAGTGTGTAGACCAGGTTTTTCAAAACACCATGCGCTCGTCGATCATTCCCCAAGACGATCACAAAAGCCAGGGGCGATAACGATACGCAAATTTGGTTAAATTCAACTCTTTATATAACAAGTCTTTTTTAAATGTCCAGGGAACCATAAATTTCAATTTCAAGCCTTCTATGTATGTTTAATGCCGGGGTTACTCTCATATATGGGCTATATAGGTATGTGCCGCGGGATATGGTGTGGCTTTTCGAGGTTCTCTTTCCTTAATAGGGTATCATTTTTGCTTCTTTTGGCATTCTTCACGGTGTGATCCTTAGATAGGGTACCTAAATTGTATTATCTGGCTATTTTTCAATTTGCAGTGCGTAAACAATAGGCTAAACGAAAAAGAAACGGTCTGCCAAAGTGAAAACGTTACGGAACGACAAATAACCCGTTTACACGTTTCTTAGTTTTCGTTTTTCCCTTGAAAAGGGTGTCAAGCATTTTTTGGCTTTGGACCTTAAATAGGGTGTCACATTCTGTTCACTTTATCCTTAAATAGGGTCAGGGTTTAGGAACCTTCGCGGCACACACCCATCCAAAATTTAAGGGAGTACCCCGAGGGGGTTTAATGGTCACCAGTGCACTTGGGCGAATGGCAGACAAACGAATGATGTTTTCAAAAGCCAGTCTACAGAATGCACTGAAGTCAGCCTAAAGTAATGTTTATGTCTGTCAGAGATCAAAACTAAAAAGATTTTTTTCTCATCTAAACACAGATTCTGGCGTTCCGAAATCTGGAGAGCAACAAGGCGCATGTGCAGGGTCCAAATGCTGGGCGCATGTGCAATAACTATCGAAACACCATGCCGATGAATGGACGTCAAATTCACAGCAACATTGTCCTTGAGTAAACACAATTTACATTGAAATTCTTTACATACCAAGGATAGTTAACAAAATTGCTTGGAAATGAGATTAAATAAATAAAAGAAATACCAAAAAATCCCTGGGTTTAAATTTGCTCAACGTTCCTTTCAGGTTGGTTTATTTTCGGGTTTGGCTTATTGAAGTTTTCGGATGGTTGTCTGTGTTTAAAAAATTATTGAGTCTTTATTTGGACGAGCTACTGCGTTTTGTCAAATACAAGAATGCCATGTAGTAAATCTGTTTAAACACAACGCTATGAAACCAAGAGAAAGTCCTTCAGTCGTCAATCGAACATTACAGGCATCTGAGCATACTCCAAAATCATAGTCCAAAATCGAACAGATCCATTTAATTCTTCTTAAAAAGCTTGGGATGATATGTGTGGATTTTTTGGCCTCCGTTTGAATGCAGTGACCTCATGAATGATTTGTAGTTTGTGCGCGGGAGTCTGGATCGAACAGTCTCGGTTCAAACCCGGAGCGAGATCACGGCGGCTGTTTAGGCAAGACAGTATACTCTCACAGCGTCTCTCTCCAGCCACGAGTATAAATGGAATGTGGTGAATTGTTGTGTCAAGCTAACATAATGCTGGGGAGTAACCGGTGATGGACTAGCATCCCATCCAGGGGGGAGTGCGCCTAATACGCCTAGCCGCTTCATGCTGCAATGGCGGAGTTACGCGCCAGCAGCCATGAGCCACTTGAGATAAAAGGCTTTACTTTTATTCTCGGAAAGATTTCTGAGATTTGGGTTCTTTTCCGGGGGGGAGGGGGGCTTCTATTTGGAACTTTATTACACCAAAATTTTCTTTAAAATGAGCCAATAAAAGTATCATGTTGATAGAGAGCATAAGACAGTTTTAATGTCCAGAAGACCTTTAGAACGGAATCTGAGCATAATGGACGGACTGAAAGTCAGGATGCAACTTGAAGATGGGCATTCACACGCTTTTCCCTTTCAGCTGTTTAAGTTCACGACGAAAGAAGAAAGTTCATTTATTTGTTCAACGAAAATGATTTAATTTGCTTCCTTTTCCATTTTTTGGAAGAATAATTGGATAACAAAACGCGCAGATCAATAAGCCAACAGGCAAAGAAATCTAAACAGCATCGTACATACCGGAGTCTACAAGACTCGTTATATCTTGGTGCAACTGTATTCAGCTATCATCTTGTTTCATTCATGATAAATAAAGGCTTCATTGTCTTTTCACTGCATGTTGTTGTTGTCGTGGTGGTGGTTGCTTGCTAGCCTGCTGGGTGGGATTCATTCCGGAAAGAATTCCAGACTTTTGAAAATTAGACCGTCAACGAACATTGCGGTAAAGGGTAACTTAGTGCAAACCCAACTGAAACCCTAAAAGTCTAAACTGACGGCGCTCAATCGAGTAAATAAAGTAATTGTCGTAAAACCCAACAAAAAACGACAAAACTGATCCTGTTAAACAATGAAAACTCGAAGAAGAGCATTTACCCTGCGCAAAGCGCGGGAAAACGGAAATTGGTTTTGGTTTTACTTCCGACTGGGTGAGTGAGTGGTGCGAACTTTAAAACAATCGCAGAGCGCAGAGAAGCAACTTTTTTTCAATAATTTTGTTGCAAAATTAAACAACGCTTTCTTTAAACTAAGAACGCTACGCTATCATTTCTCCATGCTACGCTCTCCCTACACTGAACGCTACGCTACGAAAGAGAGAGAAAGTGTTCGGCATAGGTGAGACCATCTGCTCACAGGGAAAGGACACAACGAAGCGATTTTATTTGTTTAACGGAAACTAATTAGAACAGACTATTTTGCCTGGTTTCCCAGAATTATTCTCTCCATCAGTGCCGTGCAAAAGAGAAGGGAAAATTTTCAGTGAAGGTTTCAAAAACATTTTTTTGGCTTTCAAACTGCATATGTTTCACACGTATTTGTTTAGGTAGACTTGTTCAAAGAGAGAAAGGACGGAGTTATTAATTTTAAAAGATGGTGCGACGCCGGGAATAAAGCGAAAGAAATATGGAAGGAGAGATTGCAACACTCTATTCCCCAAAGGAGGAAAGAAAATGAGAATAATGAAGATCTGACGAAAGATTTATTCTTCTGATTGGATTCATCATTTAGCTTCCAGACCGTCTCTTTTTTACATGATTAACATTGCATTCTAGAAACTTTCTTGATATTAAAATCTAATGTTTTGAAAGAAAGTTAACGTCCTTAAGATTCAATATTTTTTGCAGACTTTTCAATAATAGCAAAATAATGTGGGTAGATATGAGTTCACGTCGTTCAACGTCTCGTTGAAAAAAGAATACAATCGAGTTTACAAATGTCCACTAACAGCAATGACAACTTTTGAGGGGAGAAGACAAATCAAATATAATTTCCATTTAACTGATTTCATGCACTAAAACTCGATAATCGGTAAGTCAATGAGTATCTATGTATCGTCACAGCCTTTGCACTTCAAGAGGAACCATTTGTCTCAGTCGGACTTGTTCGTTTCCCTCAATTCTCGATCGCACATCACGTGTCTTGGACAAAGCTACATGTCTATCATTCTTCACTGCGCATGCCTTGAAACAGGAATACGCTGCCCGGCGCAAAGCATGTCTGTAGCTGGCGTCGCACAATGGTAACAGCGAAGAGACAGAGGTTTGTGAGAAAATCAGCCATGATACGATGACCTGTGCTTGGTGCGGATATTTAACAGAAGAGATTTGTAGCACAAGTAAAACACAAAGAGGCAGCCAGGAGAAAGCTCTCAAGCAGCATTTGAGCAGCAATAGACGAGATAGAGAGCATTTTTGCTGGAGATCTTTGAATGGAGGTAAACATAGTGGGCCCTTGAAAATTTTCTTCTTCGTCGTTGGCATTGGATATCTGTAGGGAATTCTCACTCTTGACGAAATGACACAGGGATCCCCTGGAGTACCATGCTTTGTCATTCCAGAAGCGACACTTGAAATCGTGTTCTCAGGCGCTTCCGGTGCTGAGTTGGCTTCACTTCCGTTTCCTGTTTGCCTGTCAAGTGTCCTTTCACGGGCAATGATATCCAACAGCACGCAGGCCGAGGTGGTAGATGAAGCATGCGTTGTCATCTCGGGATCGTTAATCTTCGTTTCAAATTTATGCATCTCCCAAAAGAGCTGCAATGGGTAAAATCGACGACGTTTGATTGTTCTAACAGCAAGAAAGATGGTGATGGAAAGAACAATTAAAGAACACGCAAGATAAATGATAGAATAGTTTGAGGTTAGAACGTGGTTATGCACGATGCAAGAATACGATGAAGGAATCCCATTGAAAGAGCTCCACCCCAAAAGAGGGGGGATACCCATTAGCATCCCTGCTACCAAACACGCAGCAAGAAAAGAAAGTCCTTTTCTTTTCGCCTGGCCTCTCTTATGTGAATGAATCTCATGTCGTACTTTTTGACAAAACACACCAAGAAAGAAAAGAACCAGACAGGACGTAATTTCTATCCAGGTGCTCAAATAGTTCAGGCTCTGACAGAGTGTGCCATAATGTTCCAACCAAGTTGGGCCGACAACAATAGACGCGAGAATGAGCCCCGGACCGAGCAGCGTAGCCGCGAAGTCAAGTGCAGCCAAAACTGTTATGTGAGGACATCCGAGGGTTGTACGATGGGAAACAAATGGAATGACCAGATTTCCGCACACGCCTAATAGCACGAGTATAATGGCGAGTAATAGCTGGAGGGTACTGGGAATAGCCAACATGATCGGATCAATGAGTCACGAAATTTTCAATCTACCCCGTGGGTTTAATGGATTGATGATCTGAAAATAAACCACAGAAAAGGAAAATGGAGTGTCAGTTATTATTTAAAATATTTTTTGTGCCGAGAGTTGTACATTTTCATTCATTTGGATTGCCAACGAACAAACTGTGACAAAAAGTATTCTTTTATCCAAATGAATGAAAATATATGATATTAAAACATTTACGGATGTTCCGGCTAGAGTGTTACATGTACTGGGAAAAATTTATCCGTTCCTTTTTGCCAGCACATGATCCATATTTTTTCCAGCCAGCAATTTGAAAAAACAACAAACGCGCAGAATTAGAGAAATGGTACTGAAAACCTTTGAAATCCACTCCTCCAAACGATACTCAAGTCTTCGTCGAGCAGTTTCTTCAGTCGCCCTTTCGAGTTTGAATCTGTGCAAAAGTAGTATTTTTTCAGTGACAATTCCCATGAAAAAACATATCCTGAGACATTTTGCCAGCCAGTAACACTTACGCTGGGGAACAGACAAAGTGACTGAACAGACTCGCTGGGTGCCCCTTCGGGTAGCCCTCTCCTACATCCGCCACTGATGTTGCTGGCTGGCAAAATGTTTGAGTAAATATTTTGTCATGGGCGTTTTCAATGAAAAATACCATTTTTTGCACTGGCCGATTGAACTCGGAAGGGGGACTGAAGAAACATCTCGAGTAGGGCTTGCACTCATTGAGAAGAGCGGATTTCAACGCTTTTAGCGTCATTTCCGTGAGTTTGTTGCTTGTTGGTAAAACTGCTGGCTGGTAAAAAGGAGTGGATCATGTGCTGGGAAAAAGTAACAGTTAATTTTTTTCCCAGCAACACTCAAGAACACCTGTAAATGTTTCAATATCATATATTTCCATTCATTTGGGAAACAGAATGCATGCATTCTTCCATAGTTTGTTCGTTGGGTGCCCCGGCCTGATAGTATGCCCAGATCGATTAATTTCCAAATTTAAAACTAAGCATGTAGCAGAAATGAAAGTTATTCAATATATCACCTTACTTGTAGTTAATTAATAGCAATTATTGTTTTATAACACAACAACTGTGTATTCAAGTTTAGCTCAAATTATTGTGACATCTGGTATCCAACGACAACAATAAAAAGCCTCATAAATGCACAGGCTCAGTATTTTGGCAAACTCGAAATATTCCGTAACTTTCATTATCGGTAATTTCTGATAACCTGATTTGAATGTTCTGCGAGTTGGATAATAACGTGGTGTCAGCTTTCCACCACCGCGGACAAACGTAAAATGCAGAAAAAAAAACAAGAAAATACTTTAAAGATAAGTTTGTACGTTTCACCGAAAATTTGTTATTTTATCAGACCCCTTTGGATTAACTAAATGTTTTGGGTCTTTACAGAGTTATAAGTGTTTGAGAGGCGGACTTGTCGACGCCATTGTAATAGCTGCAATTCTTTTTTCACTGTTCTTTTCGAGTGCAGAGCATTTCAAAAGTAAAGCTAGAAACTAGTTTTATTTGAAAGAAATGAAAATATATTTACTCTGAGAAACTATTTTACATATCCTTTCTCGTGTGGGCAACATGCTCGCGCTGTTTTAAATTATTATTTTGCCTGGTCTTAAGCCACTAGCTATTTTACACGATGATAGGCAACCTAGTTTAACGAACTTGCCATGTGGAGAAACACGTTAAAAATCGCTTAGAATTTCAGTTAGGAATAACAAAAATCGGTCCAAAATCGAGTGTCGGTTTCAGTTAGTAACGAATTGTGCCAGATTGTTCTTTTTTCGATGTATATAAAAACAGCCAAGTTTATCAAAAATAGGCCACTATATTGGAAATTCAATTTTCGCTCTCCTGCCTATTTTAATCTTTGGTGAGCATAGTCAACTATACCGATGAAAAGGAATTATATTTACTCGAGGAAAGAGGTGCACTCGCACATTATTCTCTATTTTTCTGAGAGATTAATTCAAAAATTAGATAAAAAGGTAACAAAACAAAAGGCAAGCTCCTGTATACCGATTGTCGCGTAACGTCTAATAGAACTCATGCAAGTACTGTAGCTGAACTTACCGTCGATTGGAGGTTCTAAAACGCTTTTATGGAACGAGGCAGCGAGGTCACTGAGAAGAGCGGTGTCGAAATACGTTTTGCTGCCGTCAAGTAGTAGTGCAAGCTGAAAGCAGTCGGATTTTCTTCATAAGATCTGGAAAGAAGTTTTCCTAATCTCTCTTGATAACTAGGATGACTCGATTTTTAATAGAATTTCAAGGAGTCTTTGTTGCTGTGTTCTCGCAGTCACAGCAATTTTCCTTTCATTTAGTCAGACACTGGAGGCTACTAGGGGACGTGACGTGCACTTATGACGTCATGAACGCGCGGTTGCCTAATGGTTAGTGTCCTGGACTCCGCGCGAGCGGTCCTGGTTCGAGTGCCACAGTGCCTCTCTCCACTCAGGTGTATAAATGGAAAGCAGTGAATTTTCGGGAAACTTGACAGAATGCTGGGGAGTAAACTACGAAAAACCAACATCCCAACCACGGGGAGAATAAATACTCTTGGCTCTTCTTGTTACAGAAGCCGGGATTAAGCACTGCCATTCCTAAAGTATTGCCCACATCCTTTCGTTTCGTGTTTATCCGTTCAAGTCGAAGCAGGTGACGCCTCTCTAAAATAAATTCGGTAACCTCAGAAACCTGATGAAATTTGCCCCTTTTGTTTCAGTCATTCAAATGGAATCTAGTGGTACAAAATCCACCATGTTGGAGTACATGCGACAGCCTGCGAAACAAAGTGACTTCGGTTTGCCGGTTTTGAATGTCCCAGAGCGAGAGACAATAAACTTACCCTACAGCAAGGGAGATTTGTACCATGTGACACCATGCTGTCTAGATCTTGGTTTTAAGCTGCTTATCGAAGTAAGCTTTTATATAGCTAGCGCCGTACCCGTACTCGATTTCACGTTCTCGCGATTTTTCTTTTAATGATGTATAATTTTGTTTGTTTTCTGTCTAAATATATTTACTTTTGTATTCTTTTTATCTTTGTTAAGTCACTAATTCGATTTAGAAAGTCTGCTATCAAGCCTAGTAGCTCATCAAAAGTATTTCTAAGCTACCCAGACCCCCTCCCACCTCCATGATAGAAAGGTAGTCCATCCCCGGAATCAAATTCACCAGTACCAATTATGCATCTTGTGTAGATAGTAGGTCAAGAACAAGCAACGCAGTGCCCAGCTCGAGGGTTTGATAGAGCTTTTGCGGTTAGTTACTGTCGCAGGGAGGGGGGTACTCGTAGTATAAATGACGGGGGGTCCAACGTATTTTTTGGGTTGGAAATTTACACGCTCGCTATTTTTTTGAGTCAAGAGATCTGTCACGTATTTTATTAGGTCTTAAAAAGTACGCTTATTTTTGGGGTCTCATCTCTGAGCGACACTTGTTGCGATCGGTGGGTCAGAAAAATATTCATCCGAAGTTTTAGCAACGTGCAAAATCATGCATTAGAAGAGTTTTTTGATTGAATAAATCCGCGTTGGGCTATTTAAGTCTTGTATTTTTTCAGGGTCTGGAAGGGGGGGTCCTGATCCCGCATTCCCGCTCCTTTTTTGTGAGAATCCCGCATCCCGTCATTTTTTCAAAGCTTTCCCGAATCCCGTTGAAAAAAAAAAAAGACTACCTACAAGTGTAACGAAGCCGAAAACAAAAGTAGATTTGCGTACACTTTGGGTATCCTCCGTTGTTGCCAGACCACTCTCTGCATCATTACAATGTAGATTGACCCATTCGAATGATATTTTGGACTTACGGAGCGCTTTTTAAGGCTACTGTACACAAAATAGCTCCTCGTACCTTAGTATGATGAAAGTGCTCGGTATGACAGCATGATCGCTCGTCCTGTACGCGTGCGCACTGTCCTTGATAAGAAGTTAACAGGAACAGCCTGAACATGGTCTTCTTCATGGGTGACACTGTCTTCGTCGTCGCTGGAGTCAGAATCGTACTCTGACTGCTGGTCATCGAAATCATGATGCGAGCTTAGTTCTTCCATGACTCGCTCGCCAACAGGTAGCTCTTTCCTGTACATATTAAGAGGAAGAGTTCCTGCTGCATACTTGGTGTTGTTCTGACGAACTGTGAGCTGTCTTACAGCTTTTCCATGGCCGTGTTCGCTGGCCCACTGACGCATAGAATCTTGGTCCTGTTTGTGTTTGTGAGAAAGAACGAAGCCAAGATTCGTACTGTTATATCATCCGAGCCAGCAGAGCTGGTATCGTTGGATGCCATATCTAGCACACAAGTTGAAACAAGCCTCTCGAGATTACAAAAATCCACAATAAATGCGCAGAGCTTTAGCGATTGAGCTAGTGAGTCGAGTAAATAACTGGTATGGACCGGTCACCACGTGCAATTTTCTGGGATCTGGTTAACACCAAACACTCTTCGACTCTTTGTCTTCTGCCTGCCGTTGTTTGACAGTGTCAATTGAGAAACGAAATTTACCAGGCACGTGGTTACTTGATACAATGTTTTTTGTTGTTGTTTGAAAGGAGACACCACATAGTGCTCGCTTGGTTAATTTGCTTTCATCACTGAGCGTGTTTTGCTGTAATACATGGTAATAATTTCCCGATTTCCCGACAGAGAGAGAACAATTCCCGCGTCCCGTGCCCAAATATTAGCGAATCCCGCTTCCCAGAGGGCAGTGAAATCCCGAATCCCGTCAAAATATTAAGCTTTTTCCCGATTCCCGGACTGTATTTTAGTCAAATCCCGTATCCCGAAAATACCCTTCCAGACCCTGTTTTTTAGGTGGGAAATTCTGATGCCAGGTACTTTTTGGGTCTAAAATTTCAGGCTCGTGTATTTTTGGGGTTTGCAATATGAAGCTCCGTCGGACCCCACGTCATGTATAATACGAGTACCCCCTCCCCACACCTCCCTGGGGTTACTGCATAAATAGCGGCAGTGTAGCAGCTCATATGAGACCGCTTACGAAAGCTGCTACATCACCCACAAATAGCCGTGATACTTTAAACAAGATAGTATCCAGAGGCGTATCCAGCATGTTTTTTTTTTTTTTTTCAATTTAAGCCCGAATTGTACAGCGTAAGTCCAGTATATATACTATCAAATTTTGTCTACGTCGAGCGTGGGAACAGGTCGTCATAGGCATATACTAAAACCAGAAACACTGGAACACCGGAACAGCACAAAACACGGAACACCGGAACACCCCGGAACACTAGAAATACCATAACATGCCAATAAATTTCTGGTGTTCCGGGGTGTTCCGGGGGTGTTCCGGTGTTCCGTGTTTTGTGGCGTTGTGGCGTTCCGGTGTTCCGGTGTTACTTCTTTTAGTACATGCCGTCCTAGTTTTACCGCTGATACAGCCAACAATCTAATTCTTAAATTAATACAAATGTACAGCTGGTTTCTTTTCCTTGTGGGATTTTATTACATTTAAAAGAAAATTTGCTATTAACGAAGACCATCGTAGTCTTGTGTGTGACTACTACGGACTAACGAAGAGCTAGAGATGACAGTAGACCGAACGTATGTTTACATTCTACTCATCATGGCGCTGAATGATTGCGGCATTGAGAGGGGAATGGTAAAGACAGTGGCACCATTCGGGTGGAGAACTTCACTTGTGCAGCTTAGGGTATTCTCCAGGACGTTTTCTCTACATCGTTAATATGTTTCACATTGCAAATTTTCATATATAAGTCAGTTGGAAGTCTGTTGAGTAGTGAGCAACAGAACAGTAAAAAACAAGTAATTACGGAAATTCTTGTTTTAGCCCGAGCTTAATGGCTTATAGGCTAGCTACGCCCCTGGTATCACTGTTACAACTAGTCTACCGGTAAACTTGTTTATTTAAGATGACATACTTGCTAAGGGATGAAATGATGCCTGACTCTTGGGGCAAGCAATAGGCAAGTAGCAAATGATATCACAATGCTAAAAAATAGCAAAATTATAAACATTCTGTCCAAAACCATGGCAGCCTTCTTCCACTGCTCTGTATTCGCCATCTTTGTGTTCTTTCTATCACAGTGTCGGGAAAGTTTGACAAAACCGTCTGTAACAGTGGCTTGGTCATCTGAAAAGAAAGATTCGCAGCTTGAAATGGAAGATACGTGACTGACTTGAGTTAAGTGTAAGTTTAATGTTTCCTTGCCATATATACAATGAGTAAAAATAATAAAATGAAAAAGATAGAATTTAGCAGGATAGTAGCGGGGGGAAACTGATTGACTGATTGACTAACTGACTGACTGACTGACTGACCGACTGACTGATTGAATGACGGACGGACTGACTGACGGACGGACGGACGGACTGACTGACTGACTAACTGACTGACTGACGGACGGACGGACGGACAGACTCACTAACTGCCTTACTGACTGCCCTTCTGACTGGTTTGCTGACTGGCTGGCTATTCACAAAACTATATCACATTAGTAGAAACTCAGCTGTGTTCTATTGGAAATCCTTGAATCTGATTGGGTATCCGACTGTTTTCTATTCGCCGATAGAAAATGATCGCGTGCGCGTTGCTCTTTGAAGCCAAGACTTTTCTCGCCCTCGTTTTCTATGAGCGATAGTCAACTCGGCTGCGATAGTCAACTCGGGCTCGTAGTCTAATTGTTAAAGGAACGGATTCACGGTTTTGCGCATCTGCAAGCTATAGTGTAGGCCCATTAGACTCCATTGTTAAAGAACAATCGCAAGTATGCAAATAACTTTTGCGGGAAAATTGCCTTTGAAATTGAAATTTTGCCCTCATTTGCGAAAACGTGGCAATATAGGTGTTATTTCATATTTGAATTTCTCTTGTTTGTTTCGACTCACTTAATCAGTATCGCAAAAATCCCGGAAAACTCAAGTTCAAAAACGTTTATGCCCTTATGTATGTATACGTATGTACAGACTACCATACGTACATCTTGAAAGAATGATGCAAACGTTTTTCGAAAATGTCAACGGATTTTCACAGAAAATGTGAAAGTTAGCGTTGAACATCGAATTTATTGTCGACCCGTCGAATTTATTTGGTTCATAGACAATAGAGTTGATTAGGCTTGCACATGCCCCGAACCGTGAAACTGTCCCTATAAATAGCACTAATCCATCTAACCTGTGTCAGAATCAGTTTTGTTCCCTTCATGAGAGTTCAGCCCCAGTGATTGATTAATTTCTTCATGTAATCGCCCTGAAACGTCTTCCTCGCACTCGTTACCATTCTCCTCGGCCAGTGATTCATCCCATGATGACTGAGTGAACCAAGATGATCCTGCGGAACATATCAGAGTATGCTCTGTTTGCTTTACCGCTGACCGACTGCTATTCAACGTGGTCGCTCTTCGCTTGACACCTGTTGTGAGTCCATCAATGTCGCAGGCAAAGGTCACTCTTTTGCCTTTTTCAGTAGCACTCGTACTTTTTATGTTTTTAGCTGGACTTGACACGTTGTCCCTGGCCGCGACAACGTTTTCGTCCGATTTAAACGATGCCAAACTTGAAATACTACTGCTAAGCTCCAGTGAAGAACCAGTTTTAGCCAGCTTCAGGTATCCCTCCTGATCTTCTTGGCTTGTTGCTGAAATCCGGAGGAGTGAGTCATGGCTACCACTGGTAATAATTTGGGGTGGTTCTTGGCTTGTAGTGGCTTGTTGGTCATCGTTTTGGGTTTGGCCGTCCTTTTCAGTGTCTACCTCGAGATTTAAATCTGCCAAAGAGTAAAAAATAGTAAACAGTTAAAATAACAACGTGAAATGTCGAGAAGCAAGTCAATTAGCCCTATATAATTTATTTGGAGCTTTAAACAAAACGAAGTCTGTTGATCAGTTGACGATTTAACATTACTTTGACAAAAATTCCAATTTTGAAACCGTCGGTTTAAGGAATACCAAGAAGAATTCATTAATAATATTAAAGAAACCAAATGCAAAGCGCTGCTCGCGCTCCAATTCGGTAAAAAATAGGGCGTGCTAAGAACCAATCAAGTTTGAGAATTTTATTTTACTATATGGTAGTATATGCGCGCAGTGCATACTGGGTGGACCGGATTCTTTAAATATGTCCTCTTGTACACCTGGTTCTGCAGGATAGACTTTTGATCGTCTCCGTCTAGGGTTTGGATTTGAGCGGCGTCTGCATGCATTGGCAAAAAGCAATGGCTGTAACCAACGTAGAATAAAGTTCTGTAAGACAACAACACATTTATTCAGCAATTTGTGTAAGTAAAAACATCTGATTTGTGTCCTGATTGAGCACTTAAAAAATATGTGCCGATCGAGACCAAATGATGGCTTTCATACACACTGAGGAGTTTGAGCACTACCGCCCGGAAACTGAGGTCATTGCGTTACGTTCTTGTGTTCTTGAATGCTTTTCTCCGCCATTGTACCATTACTAGTTATTAATAAAAACCAAGAGAATATCACGCTTTATTCTACGATAAAGGAAGACAAGCGGCACTTCGTTGATCTCATAGACCGTTAAGAGTCATTTTATACGTGGCTCTAACCTTGAGAGCGATGAAAAACGATGCACTGTGTAATTCCAGACCAGATGAGTTCATGAAGTACAGTGCGTACACCAAACACGTACAACACATGGCCAATACTAAGATGATAATTGCGCAGCCGTAGAACTTTGTTAGCAGCGGGAAGGCGGTTGATGTTTTTGGCATTTTAGAGTTTACCAGAAGAAGATACACGGATAAGCAGAGAAGAAGGTTTATACCAGCCTCTGAAACAATGCATTCAAGAAAACTGTTTCATTGTAGTGCACGATACGTTATATCAACCAAAGGATCTATCAACCTCGTTTTGGTAAATAAGAACACGGATGGTATAAATTTTCTGCTCGGTGAATAAATGTTACACAATGTAAAGATAAAATAATTGGAAAAGATTAAAATGATCATTTCGTTTTGTTTTTACATTTTATTAATACCAACGTTTCCAGAAAGCGTGTCATATAATAAATAGCATGGCTCATGCACCAAGAGTTTGCTGCGTAACTCAATTGGTTAGAGCTTATGGGTTCGAATCCTGTCAGAGACTCAGGTTTTTCTTTGTCCCACTCTGGTGTCATAATGAATATTTCACCTTTATTGTCAACCTCGTTGTTTGTACGTGGTCCTGGTACATTGGAATGATGGATCCCATGAACTTTATAATACCGAAAATTTCGAACTAGAAATAAGGCCGCTAATAATGAGCCCTTCAAAAAAGCCCTCGCGAATTTAATAGGCCCATTGGCTTGTATTCAAAAGAAAGACATTATCTCTTCCGATTATAAGCTCCCTACAACCAATCCTCCTTAAAAAACCAGCTCACCGAAAAAGCCTTCTAACAAACATAAGCTCGGAGCGGTTAGTTATCGGAATTGCACGGTATCTTTTTTTACAATTGCACAGTTTTACTGACTCAAAGAGGGTCTCAATGGGGTTAACCGTTAGCCGTAAAATGGCCAAAAATTTAGCCGTTAGGCGTAAAAATGAAAGAATTTTAACCGTTAGCCGTAAAAAAATGTCAACCGTAAAGAATCTAAATACAAAAGTAAAGGCCTCGAGAACTTTTTTTGAGTCTGATGTATTGTGTTTCTGTGTTCTGGTAGCGAGAAAAGCCGATCGAAACCGGAAGTGTCGCATAATTTGTCGCGTCGTTGCGCGAGTTGACAGACGTTTTGACAGCTCTTGTATTGTACACACACACACAAAAATACTTTTTTATCTCAAAATGGTCCAAAGACTTTCAGTATGTTTTACAACAATGGAAATTAATATTTAACTTCTTAAAAGAACAGCATTTATTTTTTAACGTCTCCTGTTAACCGTAATGGAACAAAATTAACCGTTAGCCGTAAAAGAGCCAAAAAATTAACCGTTAACCGTAACAGCCACTACCCCATTGAGACCCTCACTCAAAGGGCCAATGCAGGCGACAATAAATTCTCACATTTTCATGTGGCTTTTACAGTCAGGACACTCGAACCGTGAACACTTGAACGAGATTGACCTCAGTTTTTGTACATTTTTTTATCGTTATCCAATGCAAGCCCCTTACAAAAACAGGAAAAAAAATAGCGTTTTAGGTGCTGAAAACACGAATCATTTAGTCTATATCAAGAGCTCACATTGGATAATAATAAAAAATGTAAAAAATATCAAGTGAATTCACGGTTCGAGTTTCCGCACAGTAAAAACGACAAGTTTTCTAAAACGCATCCATGTGATATACACCAATAACTTTATCATGAAGAAAAGTAGTTTGTTAGCTGAATCTTTATGAATAGCTTCAATAATACGCAGGGATACTCATCTTACATGTGCAGAATTATACCGCTATAAGAAGGAAATGGAATTTGTTCCAGGATGGAAAAAATAAACCTTATTCGTTTAGTCGGTTTGTTGCCCATTTCAAACCATGTGATGGTACTCTTAGCTTGAGAAATCTCTTTTTCAGCTTTTCAAATAGTCGCATGAATAAAGAAACCAATCTCGTCCCCAGAGCCCGCTTTCTTTTGGTCAGCACCAAGAACACGGACTCTGGCCAGGGCCGATTTTTGGAGCATGCGCATAGTGCATTGTTTTAATTCTTGCCAATCAGATTAAGCGAAAAAGTTCTGAGTTTTCGCACAACGGCCGGAAGTCCGTGAAATGCGGACTTCTGGGATCGGTCCTGACTAGAGTCTTCTCGTCCCCATAGCCCTTTTCGTTTCTCTTAGCCGGTAGGGCCTTGGCACGAAAAACGAAGGGCTCTGGGGACATACGATTTTCAAAAAAATTCGAATTTTTTTTATTGGCTGTTGAGAACAAAGAAATCTTAAACGGAAGTCAAAATTTTCGCCGGCCGCCTTATTACAACCCACAATATGTAGAAACATCAATGCTATATACATGAAGTCCTGAAGTCCTAGAATCTCGGACTTGAAATCGTATGTCTCCAGAGCCCTTCCTTTTCCGTGCCAAGGCCCTGTCGGCTGAGAGAAACGAAAAGGGCTATGGGGACGAGAATGGGCCAGAGTCCGTGTTCTTGGTGCTTACCAAAAGAAAAGCGGGCTCTAGGGACGAGATTGTAAAGAAACCCAGAAAATATCACGTGGTCTGTAATAGGTCTATGGAAGAGCATTTTTTTACCCATTCTCTTTCCTACTTCAGGCGGGATAAGGAACAGTAACAGCGACAAGAGCGAGATGGTCACAGGTGGAGCAATGTAGTTGACAACATAGAACAGAGCTCTTCGTCCTACCACGATGGTATAAACAACAGTGGACAGTTCATTATCGTGAGAGAAATACATCTGCTCGCGCACTGCAGGAGAAATTTCAAGTAGATCCCACATGTTGTTTTCGATGAAGTACGTTAAATCAACTCCGCCATTATTGAGATCAAGTCTCAGAAGTGTGGAATCCATCGTCCACGAGCCAAAAGTCAATTGACACGTCTGGTCATCGAACGGGAAGTCGGCAATGTTTAAAGCGCATGCGCTTTGGATAGTTGTGGGCTGAGAAAAGAAGACGAGACCATTGCTGTAGATAATGAGGCTCATTTTCAAACCATCCTGGTTGGAGATACCAAAGTCTCTTACGGTGCTGACTCTGGGAAAAACAAAGAAAGGTGCAGCCGATTGATATATATGCCCATTGACGGACCCTCAAAAATTGGATTGTGCCTGAAGTACATGGAAAGTAGCCTTTTTGCAACAAACGATCACATGGTACAAAATGCGCCATGCTGGAGGGAAAGCTAATTATTATTCCCGCACTGGGACAGCCAAAACAAATAAAATTCAAGCTTGACTGGAAAAAGTCACTTTGTTTTGCTGTCCCAGTGCAGGAATAATAATATGCTCTCCCTCCAGCAGGGCAGATTTTGTACCATGCGGTCTTTTTTCATAAATGGCGCTCAAATTTGAATAAATAATTTGAATAACAATACTTTGCACATCCTTAACATGAATGTGAGGCCCAGGATGTATAAATATTGTTATTATTCAACAATTTGTCACGTTGCCCATATATGGTAATGAATCGATTGTTATCATCATGTGTACTTGACAGATATCCTGCGATGCAAAAGTAACGATAATTCGGCCGACGCCTCGCAAAGCGCCGCATAACGGCAACTTTTCAAGCTGTAAAATGCGCATCGTTGACAATTTGTTGAATAATAAAACAATTATCCAGCTCAATCTTGCGGAATGTCGCCTGATTTTAGTCAACTCGGCCTTCGGCCTCCGGCCTCGTCGGCTGAGTATATAACAATTATTCCATGAGCCCGCGTTGGATATGAAGTGATAAAATAACCAACGAGCGCGTAGCGCGAGTTGGTTATAATTACTTCATATCCAACAAGGGCGAATGGAATAATTGTTTTAGTAAATTCTCAAACCATATCTCTTGAATTTTTGTGGGAGACAGCTCCTGAAACCTGCCAGTGTCGGCCATTATAGAGGGCTGAAGTTAAAAACTTCGTGCGGAAAATTTTTAAACTTGGCGCACTATTTTCCATATGACGTAAAACTCCGACTATTAGCTCATAGTCGAAGTTTTTTAGCCAATCAAAAAGCTAGAAATGCAATAGTCGGAGCTGAGAATATACTAAAAGGCGATATTCCCCGCGATTTCGCATGATCATCGTTAATCATTCAAATGCGGACGCCATTTATGCAGTGTCTACGGGATGGTGATATTGATGACTGGCTTAAATTATCTTATGACAGTAGAGCCGCATAATCAAATTCAGTACGCGTAGCATAGTAGGGAGGGGGGGGGGCTTTTTTCGACGACTCCCCGTATAAACTTTCGGTAAAAGAAAGCTCTTGGCATGGGAATGGGAAACTGTCCTTCCAGCTGTCCTTCTAGATAGAGAAACTCTTCTCCGTATAGCACTGTGTCATAACTCGACAAAATGTATTCGCACTGGTTTAAATGCTTTCGTTTGAAGCGTTCACTGGTTTACTGATTTTTTGATATGGCTTAAAGTACCCTGCAAAACATTGTGAAGGGGGAGGGGGCAATGAAAACGGCAAGTGTGCCAAGGTTTCGTCAACTGGTGATAGTAGATGCATCTTTTACCTCACAGATTGAACTCTTCCTTGCATTATTGCCCTTACACCGAGAGGAACTAACTAGGTTATCGTGAAAGTCTTAAGGTGTCAGTTTATGTTTAGCTATCGATGTGTTTCATTGACTACAGTTCACGTGACTGCAACCCGACTATACTCACGCCGAATAAAGAGCCATGTCTGGGGTCCAGATCTCCTCAAAATCCAAGGTTAGCGATTTGACATTGCATTCTGACGAGTTCCATCGCAGCCGGTTATCCGTCCAGTACTAACGAGAAACAAATGAGGCACAAATCCCAGTTTACTTGCTCTCTTTGTTTCTTCTGGACTGTTCTTTTGCTTCTAGCCTATCTTCAAGTCTAAATCCGAATTTTTTGTCTGCATTCTTCCCATTTATAACAAGTAGACCATTTTCTCTCTGAAAACTATTCGTTTTGTGTGAAACTGAACAGGCTTGAGCAGTTTGCTGTTCACTCGTACGCACCTCGATGGCTTTCCCGCATCAAACGGTCTGAACGTAATCTGATTGGTTTAAATTCATCGCGTGAACCAATCAGCTTCAGAGCCGTTGCGGCCCGCACAGCGCGTGTTTTGACGAGGCCGGATTTCAATTTGGCTGCGTATATTGATAATAATACAAAATAATGATATTATATACACTTTATACAATTTAAGAACAAAATATTATGAAACACGAATATTAAAACCAGACTAAAATAAAAACCTATATAAAATATCCAGGCAGTTGAATTAATTTCAAATCTTTACTTACCATCCGAAACCAGATTGCCAAACCAATTTCTTCCTTTTTTGGATCCTGTTTTTAAAATATATCAGTAAAATAATTCCCCAATGTTGCTTGCTCGCTTGTTTCCTTGCTAAGAATTCGAAATGGAGCTAAATTATTACTGAAATACCAAGTCTATCTAGGTAACGTAACCCTATCCACAGCGAATCTATCAATGAAGATGAGGACACTTCTTCGGCGTGATAAGTTTGTTTGCCGAGAAAGTGAAATTCTTACAACTATATTCGCCATTTCCCGATCTCCCATAATAGCGGAGCACCTGCGCTCGCCGAATTCGAAGGCGCGCGCGAGCGGAGCCCCGTAGCTAGAATTTTTGGGAATCGATCGAGCTGATTAGGATTCTTTCTCGTCCCCAGAGCCGCTTGTCCCTCTCAACCGGCTGGGCTGTGCACGAGGAACAAGTGTCTCTGAGGACACACGATTTGATTCGCTAAAATCAAACAAAGGGAGTCCAATCACATCAGCCGTTTTAAAATCCTTTATCGTTAGCACGTTTGTTTGATTTTAGCGAATCAAATCGTGTGTCCCTAGAGCCACTTGTTCCTCGTGCACAGGCCCAGCCGGCTAAGAGGGACAAGCGGCTCTGGGACGAGAATGATTAGGATTAGCCCTGGATTGGCCATGGGAACGAGTTTGCGTGTTGTGGGATTAGCAGGGATAGTTTCAAAACAACTGTATAGTCAACGTCTTTTCAGATAGCCTGAAGTTTTATGATCGATTGACAGCTGTCAAAACAAGGTATCCGCTGACCAGTATCACATGACCATATCGTGGGTTCAGGTTTGGACTCATCGAGGTCACATGTTTTTTTTAAGTTGACTGCTGACCAGGTAATATCATTTTCTCAAATTGTTAAGAATCTGCAAAAAATATGGAGCTCCGCTTTTAGGCTTGGCTAAGTCTATATATTACAGCTTGTTTGCGATTACAGTGGGTTTTAGCTTCTCTGTATATGGAGAGGAATACAGAGAAGCTAAAACCTACTGGAATCGCTCTGAAACGCCTTCAAACGCCATGAAAACACAAGTTATACGCAGGACACGTTAGTCGATTTTTTTTATTTTTTCTCCTTATTTTGAACCATTTTGTACAATCGTTATATACCCAAACAAACTCTTATAACGCTGTTTATACGCAGTGTCATGTTGGTGCCGTTCCCGAAGGAGCTTGGGCTGCCTGTGCTGGGGTCTATTGTTAAGCCGGTTTTAGGCTGAATTTTAAAATAATAATAATAATAATAATAATAATAATAATAATAATAATAATAATAATAAAATTATTTATATAGCGCTTTATACAAAAGTTCTATAGTTCTAAAAAAATTCATCTATTCTACACTTGTCGAATGAGCTGCCACTTACCAGTTTGTCAATGTTTAAAACCACCAAGTTAAGCGAAATGTTTACTGGGGTCGATGGACGCTGGTTCTTGCTGTAATTGGTGAATAGGACTTCCCTCAGTGTCATTTCAGGTCCCTCGCTTGGCCTGGGCAGACCTGTTGTATCAAACGTGAGCAAGATTTTTAATTTATTTATCACGAGTATTATTCTCTTTTCTATCCCGCTCCTTGAAACTAATGAGCGACTTTCACAGTTTTGGAATGAATCTCAATTCTTTGACTTGACCAGTGTTTTGGGTCCATCACTATTAAATACCTTCACTGGTTTGTAAACTCTTATATAAACTGCAATGCTTTATAAAAAGGATTTTCGCCCCTGCGAAAAACGGTAAACACATGAAAAATTACGATAATTTTACTTGTGATGATATCAATGACTTCACGTTTGATAACATGTTTGACCCTACTGTACTTTAATTTATTGGTGTGCAATCGAAACATCCTCGTTTCTACCTCGGAAGTCTTCGGCAAACCTCGGAAACCTTCGGTAATCTTCAGAAATGTTTGGGAAATATTCGGAAACGTCCGTGTGATCATGACATTCGGACAACATTTTTAGAATCTTCGGAAATCTTCTGAAAATTTTTAAAAACTTCGTCAAAACGTTTCTAAAATAGTAAAATTAAACAAAACAATACATGGTTGCATGGTTCCTCCCCCAATGCAATGCTTTCCAGCTGGGTAAGGAAACAAATTGATCATTACTCTTCGTTCACTGCTTGGCTCGATTTCAAGTCGTTTTATAAGCCGGATACCTAAAAACCAGTTTTGTGAAGCAGACTCAATTCGAACTACCATTACATATTTTTATATTTCGTATATGCCGTTGTCACGCTGTTTTAATTACCTTACAATGCAAATTATATAGATTAGAACGATTCATAACGCAAAATTTATACGTAAACCAGACCCACTTTTTTTAAATACTTAGCCTCGGAAATGAAACTTTTGTAAGAGAAAACAGATAGAACACTACGTAGCGCAGAATTCTGTACTAGGTAACAACCACTTCACTGGATTTTTGGGAAAAAGGGACCACTAATTGGTTTGAAACAAAATCCAATTCTGACAGCATGAGGTCGATGTTGATTTAAAGAAGAAGGAAGCCGGCTTTTTTACAGAGTAAAAGTGCCTATGACGATGTCACTATGACAATATGCATGTTACAGAGTTGGTTATTAAACCTGTCAGGCTTCACATTCAAAGATAAGTACTACTTTGGAAGAGGCAATCCAGATACAATACCTTGGTCTCCAAATACAGTACTAGTCACGAGTATTCCAACTACGATTCCGCTCAAAAGTAGTGTATTTGTCTTCATTGTTTAATCCACGCTTTAATAGCACAAGCTGAGAAAAGTGGTCGAAGATCTGTGAAGTGAAACTTCCGCTTTTAGCTGCCAGCAAGAATAGCTCCTCTCCTTCGCTTAAGACATTTTGTGACGTCATAACAGGTGGCTTATTGAACAATTTTTATCCGAAGTGAAAGTGAATACTTATCTTATTACATACGAAACCAGTAGATAAGATAAGAAGCTCTTCATTAGATATCTGTTACCAGATAGCAACACAAATTAGTTTTAAAGTATGCAGACCGATTTGAATAGAAGAGAAAAGTATTTTAACCCGCGATTACGAAAGCAATTTCTCACAGTTTGAATTATTCGATGGTTTGGTAGTGTAAAAGTAAAATATCATTAAATAACTTGTAAAAACTGCACAAATAAAGGGGACGGTACTACTTCCAATTCTCAGAGCTTTTGTTAATAGAAATGTTGTTACGGCAATCGGTAAAGGAGAATATAAAAAACTTGGAGCTGAAAAAACTAGAGATATTGATAATTTACCTTGAGCAATAGAAATCCTTCGTTGGCGATCTAACCATATACGTTTTCTTTATTTTATTTCACAAAGTTCATTTTCTGGAAGTTTTAATTTGTGCTATTCTAAGTTTGCCCCGAAAATTTGTTTAGTGTAAATACTGCTTTAGATGTTCTTACTCCATTATCGTTTTACAATAATTATCTCAGTTTCTTTAGCCATGCAAATTCAAAACAATCACCATCTTTTCTTTTATTTCATATCATGTTTAGCTGCAAACAATAAATTAGGTCTCGGCATATAGATAAGTTTTACCTAATATAATAAACCATCTGAAAACAATGGCCACACAACACACCCTACAGTTTAACCAAAACCTGTACGCATGCGCACAGCCTATTACCCGTGGAGTGGCCTCAACAGGGCGAGGAACGATTTGTGTGGCGCTCACATATCCGCTAGCGTGTGCTCAGGAGTTGTGTGTGTATTCTTCGTGTGCTTCTTTTCGTTTGTATTAAAACTGAAAATAATAACGCTGATTAGTCCCACAAAGCGCTTCAAAGCCAGAAAAAAATCCACAGAGATTTTATATCATCGATGTATAAAAGATGCGTTTGCAAAGAGCCCTTTAAAGTCATCGCAATTCGAACAAGAAACCCACTTCAGTTGCTGAACGAGACGAGGCTTTCACAAATGTAAGACTTATTATGCGATTAACTGAGTTACCGAGAATGTATTTCCGTGACAACAATGCACTTTGTTCAAAGTGCAATCAATCTATGTCAAGTATTCTTTGATTATCGATAAATTAGAACGCAATTTCAATTAAATCTGGAGTTTGGATGCATGCAGTGAAACATTCCGCTCATGAATTACTTCATTAATATTTTATCACTACAAGACACCTGAAGATTCCAATGTTCTCTAAACACATGTTTTGGCCACTTCAAATCAAAACAACAACTTTTCTTGCGTAATTAATGGATTTGTTCTACAAAAGCAGCAAACGTGGCACTTAAAACGTGGAAAATCGGCTATCAGCTAAGACTGGTCTGAATTAGGGAACAGACTTGACAACTTGATAGGAGCGCACGGGTTAAAAGGTTACGAACATATGGTCAGATAGCATGTTGACCAAAAGGTTTTGTTGTGTGGTTAACAACTTATAGTTAATTGTACAAGAATTTTAAAGCTAAAAACATTTGAGTTAACTATCGTTCCTACCAGAGGGTTTGATGGCTCATCCATGCCAGTTCCTTTCATTGAGTTGCCAGCTTTCATGCTTGTATAAGCCAATAAAAATAAAAAGATAAAAAAAATTACAACACGTACTTCAAATACTATGTTTACGAAACACTTAGCACATGTTAGCAGCAGATGAGTTCACACAGGTAGTGGTCATCTTAAAAATCAACTGGTCACAGTCCGTGATATTTAGAAATTACTTTACTTGTAGCGTTGAATTGCTTTGCTTTGCTATGCGCGCAAGCATTAGAAAAACCCGCGATGTACGGTGAAATCTTCTCCGCCTGGGAAAAAAACTTAGCCGCCGGAATCTTTACCACGATGAGACAATACTAATATAGTCGATATTTATAAAACATGTCAAAATCAGTTATCTTTGGAAATCACTGGCGCGTAGCTAATTATACTCCCCGCTGCATATAGACCTTTGCTAAAACTGGCAGGAGCTAACGAACACTTTGCACGTTGATCAGTCCTTGGGCTTCATAAACAGCTGCATCTGATCCGCCTACTCTCGTCCAAGAAATCGACATGCTCCAATTACACGGGCAACGATTAAGGAAAACAAGGCAGCGAAGTCTCACTCAACCCCATCTGTTTCACCGCTTAGGAGAGTACTCAAAACAGGCGATTATACAACCGTATCGCAGCAAACACAGAAAGGCGAGCGATCGTACCAATGGAATTACAGTGAACGTGAGTGGGAAAAAGTACTTCTTTACAGTACAACTATTATCCCAGTTTCCTAACAGCCTACTGTCACACCGAATAAAACGAGCTTTTTTCTTCGATTCCTTACGAGGTGAATTGTTCTTCGACAGGAATCGCACAGCGTTTGAAAGCGTCTTCAATTTTTACCAGTCAAAAGGAGAGCTCGTTCTCCCCGATGAAAACTTCCCAGAACAGCTACTGGCAGATGAATTGTACTTTTATGGAGTGTACCAGTACATCGGGGAGGATATTAAGAAGACCAAGTTAGTTGTTCCAACTGCCTTGAAAAAGAAGCACGCTGTACCTTCTAGAAAATACCAAAAGAAAGTATGGATGATCTGTGAAAAGCCTGATTCGAGTGCTCTCGCAAGACTGGTCAACCTGTTTTCATTGCTCGTTATCATTTGTTCCGGTATAATCCTCTTTACCGAAACGCTTCCTGCGTTCAAGACAGTCAAGAGCTCCAAATCCGTGACCCCATCGTCGAATTTTACATCCATCTCTACAAACACCACAAAGAATTCCACTGAGGTGGGAAACTTCATACCACCCACAACAGTCAGGATTTTTTCGATAGTGGAAGCTTCCTGTATTGCTTGGTTTACGTTTGAGCTTCTCGTACGCTTTGTAGTTTCTCCGGAAAAACTCAAGTTTTTCATTCGACCGTTAAACGTCATCGATCTGATCGCAATTGTTCCATTTTACATCTCTTTGTTTATTCCTTCCACGGCCCAAGGAACACCGCTGTACATTTTGCGCGTGCTTCGTTTATCAAGGGTCTTCCGGGTTCTCAAAATCTCTCGGTACATAACAACAATGAAAGTGCTTGGAAAAACCGTCAGGGCGAGCATAAACGATCTGTGGACAATGTGCTTTCTTAACTTAATTGGAACTGTTCTGTTTGGAAGTGCGGCTTATTATTGCGAGCAGTGGGACGCGGGGACTAAGTTCGAAAGCATTCCTGTCGCATGTTGGTGGGCCATAGTGACAATCACTACAGTCGGCTACGGGGACCTGGTGCCGAAAACACTTGGTAAGTCATAAATCTATGATCATGTTATCGCTTCAAAACCCATAGAGGTCTTTGGGACATATGATTTTATTCCTTAAAAACGCTTTATGGACGGCGCATCCTAAAAAAGTTGGCCATTTTTTTGTGGTCTTGTTCGTAATCCTTTTGTTATCGGTTTATACATGCACCATTAGTTTTTTGTCTCGTCTTCATGCTTTATTAATCGTAAGTCTGCGATCAAGTCTAGTGGTCCATCAGGTTAGAGCTTAACCCTGTTTCCTTAGCATGAAGCGACTAGGAGTATTTCTACTTCCCGGCCGGCTCCCTCTGTCCATCGCAGGATCACCTCCCAGCAGCAGCAGTTGCTTAGGGATTACTCAAGATGGTACTTGGTGGCAACCGATTTTGGAACGTTTTGTAGTCCTAAATGATAAATATCAGTGTTATTTGGAAGAACGCCAGACGCCAGCTATTGCGCCCAGGAAACTAGTGCCAGTCCCAAACCGAGCATGACCTAAGTCACCAATTACTTTCAAATTCTGATCAGAAATATTTGCCAAAACAACATCAAATGGCCTTGAAATTATGATTAGAATCAGTTCAGTAAAAGTAACATCCTGTCTTTCAGCCTAACAGTTATAGTATTTCGCTACAAAATAATTTGCAGTGGTATCATTCAGCGTGTGTGTGTGCTTTTTTGCGAGTTTGCCGATAAAAATGGAGGCAGCGTTTGTAAAGGGCAAGTGAAAATAGAAGTTCCAGTCTGAATGCAAAGGAACCTCTGTGGGTGGTTGTGAGATCCCTGTTGATTTTGTCAAAAGCTCTAGAACAGAACTTGAAAGTATTAATTTCTTGAATCGGGTGTATATCCGGTACGCAGTCACATTATTACAAATCACAAAATCTCAACTTCTAAATCTTTTTTTTTTCTTTCTTTTATTTCTTTTATTTTCTAATAATTATTTTAACAAATTGGACATGCCCACAGGTAGCTAGCTAATCTAGGTGGGTCATGTCTTAACTAAAAAGAAAAAGGTAAGTATAGAAGTTAACAGAAATCAGCAAATTAACCAGAGAGAGTACGTACACAAGTTTACAGAAATCAAAAATCTGGAAGTTAACTAAAAAGAGTAGGTATAGAAACAAAAATACAACAATATTACAATTAAGACTATACTTGTTATTCTGAAAATACATAAAAACCTTAAGAAAATTTGACCTTTTGAATAACGTTTCGTATGTCAAGATAGGAGTCTTCAGAAGACAGAATATTGAAAAGTACTCTTTTAATTTTTCTTTTAAAGTCATGTTTAGAAAGATTCCTTAATGTAAGAGGAATCTCGTTCCAAATTTTTGTTCCAATTCTAGAAAACGAGTTCAGTTGAATAGAGAGCCTAGAGCTTTGTGTGTAAAAGTTGTGCGAAGCAGAGGATCGGGTATTATAGGGGTAAATATTAGATATGTCTTGAAACAGGTCTCGAATATTTCTAGGTGCATTTCTGTGTCTAATATCAAACATCAGGTTAGCTGTAAGTTCATAATAAGAAAATTGTAGCGGTAAAACACCGGCATCGGAAAATAGAGGAATTGCATGCTGATTGCGGTCAGAAAAATAAATAAAACGTAGAGCTCGTTTTTGCAGCTTGAGAAGCTTATCAAGATATGATTTACACGCCTGGCCCCAAACGATCAGTCCATAGGTCAAATAAGGCGCAACAAGAGATCTATAGATATTAAGAGTGTGTTTTGGAACAAAATGCCGTAGTTTAGATATTAGACCTATGGTTCGACTAATTTTAATTGCTATATGATCAATATGATGTTTCCAAGTTAAATGACTATCGATTAATATCCCAAGATATCCACACTAAGCCGGATAAAGTTGAAAACGGTGTTTTCGCCTCGAAAGCGGATAAAATGTTTTCTGTCCACGTTATACCGTTTTCAAATTACTTTACCACGTTGTTCGACTGTTTTGATGGCAGCGTTTTCAAAAGGTTCCGTTTTCGGTGACCTAAAACGCCGTTTTAGTGTGGACGGAAGGCCAATCGGGAGAAAAATTTATCCGGATTAGTGTGGACGTAGCCTTAGACTCGATCGATGCATTATTTTGTGAATTTTAATCGTTCAATGATCATTTAATTTTCTCATTGAAAAACAAATATCAAACCTCTAGTAGCGGTTGGCTAAAAAATGAACAACCGGAAATGCATCCTTTCCTTAGAAAATCCTCTGTTCGGTTTGTTTTATTTCGGGCACTTGCAAGCCCCAGTTTCCCGCCTTCCGCCGTTTTTGATCAACCCGGAAGTGAAATGTCACGTTTCTGGAATCTGGACTGAAAAAAAACGGTGACGGATAAACATTTCGGAATTATTTTTTCGATCTTAAAATCAGTATCCCAAGCAAATACAAAATATCTGTCATATACTCTTTGAGCTTAATGGCCGCTTCAAACCTCGCCAAAGTCAGACATTCTTTGTCTCATGCGGTTTCGTTTCTTAATAACGGATCAAATAGTGTTGACTATATTGACCAATCCCTAATGGAGATTTTCAGAGCCAATATAAAAAAAACATCGAAACAAATATGGCAAATGAAAACAGGGGCGGATCCAGGATTTTTCTTATCAGGGGGTTCACCACTAAGGAATGATGGGTGAACTGATGGGTGACGTAAGCAGAATACTAGCTGTATTAAAAAGCTGCAGGTCATCTCAGGAGGGGTTGCGCACCCCCTGTACCCTCCCCCTAGATCCACCCCTGGAAAATATCAGCGTTAGGAATCCCAATTGGCAGAATGTGGATCAGTTAAAAAACAACTAGTCAAGGGCTGGGCTACTCAAACCAGGGACCACAAGATTTCATGTCCTGACAATACTGTTACGGACAGGGCTTTTCATATCATTGTTTGTAAAATCTCCCTACACAAATGAAATTATAAGCATGAAGCTTTGCACAGTGACAGCGGTGAAATGCAACGTCACTTTCGGTTTTCATTGGTTCATAGTTTGTAATAGTTTGAAGCGAAATGTGCAAGACGTTTCTAACAAAACATGTACAGGTGGGGATAATTTAAGAGGATAGCAATTATTACATTATCAATGCATCTGTGGCAAACAATTTATCTTTCAATAGTTGTCTTGACTTTTGGCTTGAAAGTGGAGGATTTCATAAATTTGAGACGTTTACAAGCGTCAAATTTTGGCGTGAGCAGCGCCAGTGTGTTTGACCGCACATACATAATATTACAACTACCGTTTACTGGCTTTCTATTATGTATTTATTGCTGTGATTGGCTGACTATCTTTTTTGCAGGCGGCAAGATAGCTGGCGGCATCTGTTCTGTATCGGGTGTGTTGCTCATTACACCTTTCCTGCCAATCATCTTCGACAAGTTTAGCCGGTTTCAACAGCAGGCGGAGACGAGTCCAGTCACTTCAGGACGAGGCACACGTGATGAACCACGACCACGTGCCCATTCAGCGAAACATGAGACTAACGAATCGATGATTGCGGAAAGAACGAGACGATTTACTATTGGTTAGAAATAAAAAAGTGATAGCGGTCAGCGGTCAACTTCACATGGCAAAGATGTAAGCTTATGGTAATCTTTAAAAATGTTAACCAGGTCGAGCTCTC